>CM068835.1:93956468-94246468 GCA_028554795.2 Sinohyriopsis cumingii | reverse complement strand
GTACATATGTATGTATGTATGTATGTATGACTGTATGTATGTAAGAAAGTATGTATGTATGTATGTATATATGTATGTATGTATGCATGTATATGTGTGCATGTATGTATGTGTGTATATATGTATGTGTGTATGTATCTATGTATGTATGTATGCATGAATATGTATGTATGCATATATGAATCTATGTATGTATGTATATATGTATGTAGGTAGCTATTTATGTATGTATGTATTCATGTATGTGTGTATGTATGTATGTATGTATGTACGTATGTATGTATGTATGTATGTTGTTGCTGTTGTTGTGGAGTTGAACGCCATTTTTCACCACACGATAGGCTATACATGGCGGCCAGTATTAATGGTGGAGGAAGAACCCGGGAAAACCCCGAAAAGAACCAACGAGCCACGAGAAGCTGCTGGCATGCTTTCTCATATACCCAAATTAGCCGAATCAGAGACTCGAAGCCACGCAGACAGAGATGAGATGGTAGTGATCCGTAACGGAGAGCGCGTTAGACCACTCGGCCACTCGGGGCCCTTATGTATGTATGTATTTATGTATATATGTATGTATTCATTTATGTATGTATGCATGCATGCATGTATGCATGTATGTATTCATGTATGTATGTTTGTATGCATGTATATATGTATGTATGTATGTATGTATGTATGTATGTATGTATGTATGTATGTATGTATGTATGTATGTATGTATGTATGTGTGTATGTATGTATGAATGCATGTATGTATTCATGTATGTATGTATGTATGTATTTATGTATGTATGTATGTATTCATGCATTCATGTATGTATGTATGTATGTATGTATGTATGTATGTATGTGTGCATGTACGTATGTATGTGTGTATGCATGACTGACTGACTGACTGACTGACTTTATTTCCTCTTTAAAAAGAGATTACATCAGAATAAACAAATTGATGATAACACAAGATTATAAAATAAAACAGAAAATTGACAAAAATACGATAGTAATGCTGTGTCAGCTACCGTATTGACAAAACGAAATATCTCAATGCCTGCAATTATGCAAATCTGCAGTCATTTGGCGGAGCAAGGCACTAATCTTTTAACAGTTGCTTGATGATGATAATATTTCCAAAAGTTAATACGTCTATAGTGTTATGTGCTTAACATTAAGTTCGAGATAGTAAAGAAAATGAAATGAAAAACTGATAACAGTGTAATTCTATATGTAGTTTTTTTTTTCTTCATATGACGCATGTATTTATACATATATATACTTGTTTGCGCGTATGCGTGCGTGCATGCATTTATCTATGACTGACTGTCTAAATGACTTAGTTACCTCTTCAACAAAGAGTATATCAGGTTGCTAAGATACATATTATACATATCATAGGATTATGAGACACATCATAGACGGGAACGCAAGCATGATATATACATCGTCAACTAATGCATTTACAAAATGAGATATATAAATACAGAAAACCATATAGAAATCTCTTGGAAATAAACATAAACAAATACATAAACAAATACATAAACACACACACAAACAGCTGTCATACAACAAAATTTGCGGATTTGACAAGAAGACTTTGGCCTTTAATTGTTTATATTTAATGTTAATTTACTACTTACTTTTGATATCATGTTAGGGCATGTTAGTTGATAGTAGGGCACACATTTTATTGTAGAATGAAGCTATGCTGTTTGCGGTCACCAGCATGAGCCTATCTGATACGTCATCGTCAATAGACGACATGCAGTCAACCCTGCTTCCAAGAAGTGTCTCCAACAATATATCGTCTTCTTGATTGAATAAGTTAACCCCGTCTCTCACTTCTAAAGAGTCAATCACTCTCTCAAAGAAAACGTTTCGTTCCTCAAGCAGCATTTCGCAGGCTAAAATAAGATGTTTCGCTCTGTCGTCAGTCTCTTTTCCACAGAGTTTGCATACCATAACTTTACCAACAGGCATGATATATAGTTTCATTACTTCAGAGAGAGGCCATAACATGGATGGAAATTTACGCCCAAGAAACCATATATTACTTGGTTTTAAGTCCAAATGAATGTTTCTGAAGTGAATTAAATCACCCCTTAGTTCCATATTTGCTCTCCAGGTAGTTTCTTCATGGTTTTGGATAATATCAATAATATGTCGATTCCAGATGAGTTTTTCTTCAGTTTGTACTCTTTCTGCATAGCCTCAAAGAACACTTCCCATGCCATATTTCTTAGTTATTCTGTCAATATCAGGTATAAATCCCGTCTGTGTTAGCGGGTTGTTCAGATACTGACATAGGCGCATAATGAAAATCTTTTTCCAGATAAAAGTCCAATCGCCTTTACACAATCGGTTGAAAAAGAGCAATTTCATCCTATCTATGTATGCTTCCATTGACCAGAGTCCTAAGGTACTACTCGTTGCCTCCGTAGGCGAATATTTATCGAAAGCTTGCATACGTCGCGCTGCATATCTCTGGCATAACTCAAGTTCTTCTATATTCGAGTTTGTGATACCTGACCATAGTTCACATCCATATAGGACCGAGGGTAGAATAATTCTTTTCCAAATCTTCAGACTTGTTAGAGGGTTCATTCCTCCATCTCTGATACCAATAAAATATAAAGAGTTTAACAAGTGTTTGCCTTTATCACATGCTTCTTTTATCGCGTCGTTTGGTTTTAAGTTGTATTTTAGAGGTATGCCGGCATACTTCTTACTTTTGACTGCCAGAATTGGAGATTTGTGTAGCATAAAAGAAGGTATACCAGTCGTTCTTTTGTTTGTAAACAAGATGGTGGAACTTTTATCTGCATTATATCTTAATCTCCACCTTTTCGCATAGTCGGAAATTGTATCAAGCAGCTGTTGCATTGAATGATGCGAGTTAGACATTACAGTTGTGTCATCTGCTAATAAGACACAAGGCAGGTGGAGATCAACAAGATTTAGACCTCGCAAAGTGTGATCTAATTCCGTGATCAAATCATCTATCATTACAAGAAAGAACCAGGCAGACAAGATACGGCCCTGTCCTACACCCTGCCTAATATCGAAGCGTTTGGACAGCTTTCCTGCATATAAAACAGAGCTTGTTACTCTCTCAAACGAATCTTTCATGATGCGCCAGGTCTTCCCTTTGATGCCAAGTCTGTACAACTTGTAGAATAACCCGTTATGCCAAACTGTGTTGAAGGCTTTAGCATTATCAAGAAATGTAGCATAGACAGGAGTACTTTTATCCAAATAGTAGCATATAGATTCTTTGATACAGAACGCTGCAGTGATACTGCGCAATTATTTCAAAACCCTGTTGCAACGGATTTGGAAAAGAAATCTGCTTAGAAAATATAAGTAGTCTACTTTATATAATTTGTTCTAGAACTTTCTGAAGCACTGGAATTATAGTTATACCGCGGTAATTAGTCATATCTAATTTGTTCTTCCCCCCTCCTTTGAATATTGGTATAACCAAACCTTGTTTAAAGTGGCACGGGTATTTCTCGGCCTCGTACACTTTTGTGAATATAATTTCAAGTAATTGTACACTGCTTGGAGGGTCCGCAAACAGTAAATGCTCAGCAACAATACCGTCGTGGCCACATGCCTTATCTTTATTGAGAGAGCTAATTGCACTACTGATTTCGTATCTAGTGGGGATTTTATCAACAAGTTCACCAAAGTGTGAATAGGTTTCTTTAGTTTGTTTTCTGACCTCTGCTAAGACCATCTGGTAATGATTTTCATCGTACAGATAAGTATTGTCAGGCAGTGATAAACTGGAGAAATGATTTGCCCATGACTCTCTAATAGAGTCGTGATCGCGGACAATTTTTCCGTTTGATTCGATTTCGTGAATGTAATCGCGTTTATTTCTTTTATTCGTATAAACTTACAGAAAGTAGAAATATCGAGCTCTGCAGCCTTTTCAAGCTCACTAAATTGTTCTCTATCGTATATTTCTTTAGATTTCAATAATTCTTTTGCAAACAATTTCTTCGCTTTATTATAGTTCGCATATGATATATGTTCCCAGCCTCTTGGCCTACCATTAGAAATCCATACCCTGCGTTTCAGCCGCATTTCCGTGTGAAACTATTTTACGTTTAATATTTTCCATAGTTTAATAGGGGTTAGCGTATGGGCAAAACCTCTTTATGGGGAGAAACCTAGAAGCTGCTTCATGTAAAATCTTTACCGTGTCTTGAATAATAATTTCAATATCGACATTCGTCGCTAGTTCTGCTTTATGCATTTGCGCTAACAATTCATTGCGTGTTGCTTCCTTATATCTATTTATTTGTTCTGCTGAGGCCTTTTTCCAATTTATGGAATGAATGATATGCTCGACAGCCATTGTTGCCTTATGTACTAAAGGTGTGACTAACTCTATTTTTACAGGAAGATGATCTGAAATGTTCAAAGGATGATCATCTATTATTTCTACCTTAACCACTAAATTGAATTTACTTTTTTGCAATAGTATATGGTCTATCAAAGATTTTGATTTGCCATCGGTTGAGAAAAAAGTAAAATCTGGCCCTTCACAAATGGATTGACTATTAACAGATATTAAATGTCTATCGCTCAGAAACTTTTCCAGAATAGTGCCTCTAGCGTTTGATGTTTCATGGCTATTGTTTACTCGCATTTTCAACCGTTCCGGTGGCCTAGTGGTTAAAGCTTCCGCCTTGGATGCGGAAGGCCATGTTTTCGATACCCGGCCGAGTCATACTAAAGACTTACAAAAATCGTGTTTACAGCTGCCTCTCTTGGCGCTCAGCATTAAGGGGTTAGTGTTAGGACTGGTCGGTCTGGTGTCAGGATAATGTGACATCTCTGTGGTGGGATGCCCTAGAGCTAGACATCACTATAAACTGCCAAACTGCAGACATCGTAGCAATATGACTGAAAAATTATTAAAACTAAGTTAAATATTCAAATCACACACACACACGCACACACACATGGAGGGGGAGTACCGCCATAATTATACGCATGTATTTTCTGATCTTCCTTGACGCATTATTGTAAATGGCTGGTTGCAAGTGCTACTTTCATAAATATATCAATGTATGTTGTATTCTTCTTTGATGCAGATTGCACGTGGCTGGTTTGCAAGTGCGACTTTCCTTCTGCATTATTGTCAAAGATTGTTTGCAAGTGCTACATTCATAATTCTAGTCATGAATTTTTTATTCTTCATTGATGCAAGCTGTAAATGGCTGCTTGAAAGTGCCTAGATCTACTTTACTTTTGCGTCCTTGTATATTGCAATTTGCCAACTACTGAATTGATTATGTATTTTGTCGTATGGCAAATGCTATGGCAGTTATTACAAGTTTTAACATTCCATTTATAAACTTGCTATATCACAAGTTACACAAATTGCACCTTCCAAAATCGTGACTATAATGTAGCATCATGCACGTTGCAAGTTAGAATCAAGGAAGTTAGCATAAAATAAAAACTCATTATGACAACAGATGGCGCTGTGACACGTCAATTTCTTTCTGAACCAAGCAACAATAGGTTATACCACTTTACGGCATGTTTGGGCGTATTATTTAAAATATCATTCGAATTAAATTACAGCAGCTGATGTCTCAGAGTATTAACATTCAGAAGGGAGGTGGCCTGCGAATAGCACAAAACAAATTAAATGTATCAAATTGTATACAGTTAGATGTATTTACACAACGTTATATTTCCGCTAACCCTTCCCACCCCATTTTATTTGAACATTTTGTCTGTTTAATTTACCGCTCACGCACAGTAGCAGAATAGGGTAGCCGCTGACAAGTGAGCATATTTATTATTTTTGAGTGCAGTGCAAAATTCTACTTTTTGTAGCAGTAAAGACCTCATAAAGTTTGAGCAAAGTGCATATAACTGCACCTCGAGGCCATACTTCTTTTTTCACGAGAGAGAGAGAGAGAGAAAGAGAGAGAGAGAGTATCTTACAGAGATGAGGATTCTGTTTATTTTATTCTCTCAACCCTATGTAGTTACATGCTACTGTTAATATGAAGTTTACAGTGGCAGTTAAATGATATATATAACACGAAGTAAGGTAAATAATCAAATTATACAGAATTCTTATATATGTATGGCATGGATGATTATGCAATAGCCTGCACGTATTGTCGCTATTTGTCTGTGACAAGTATGTCATATCTCTTGTTTCATTTTAAATCTCCAATTGCAATACAACAGCAAGAGGCAAATGGCTTGAAACAAGGACATCACATGCATGGCATATATGCTACAAAAATATGAACTCATTTCATTACATAAGAAAGGAAATTCTAAGAGTTTGAAATATATTTCTATATGCAAACATAAAGAACACTTCCGTACAATTATGAGATGCTTTATTCCGATAGATATCAAACTGGACACTACATCTTTTATTATTTAAAACCGTATTTATCCATATATGAAGAGATATTTATAGCACAGATAAGATCAATGATTGTATGGTACCTCACAGACGAAACATCAGACTCCTTTGGTAGCAATTATAAAAATATAATATATTGAATATAAATAACATTGCTCCCGCTACCAGTAACCAGCTCAATTTGTTTGCATTATTACTGCTACAGTACAGTACTAAAAGTGATTGATACATTTGGATATGAAATTAATATAGTAGTCAAAAAGATTAATCCAAATTTTTACATGTATCTTCTACAGACGTGATTGTTTTCTGTTTGACGAATATGACACCCCCCACATACCTTTCTTAAAAACTTGTAAGTTTTTAAGGCGAGTCACAGCTCAGGCTGTTGTAGCATCCATTCCACCCCCACCCCAACCCCACAAAAACATCTTCATTTGGCTGTGATTTTATCATTATTTTATCCTGTTTAAAATATAAGCTAATACTGTCATGACACAATAAATATCAGCACAATACAACTATGCAGTAAAGCAAAATAAGTAAATAAAAAACAATATACAGTCCTATGTTTAACTTTTCATAGAAACTATAAGAGAAAAAAGTTTAATTTAAACCGGCATTCATAAAAACAATACTGTCTGATGAATTAGTCTGAAAGAAAAATTATCATACAGGTAGGCAGTTATAAGGAACAAATACCTGGAATGTCTTATTACATTGTTCTTATAGATTTATTTGCCAATCCTTTTTGTTTTTCACTTTCACATGAATAAAACATGAATCAAGACAAGTTTTTCACACAACCTGGCTTTTGGATTGGAGATACACTCATCATTGCAAATTCTGGGGAATTAAAACTGTAAAGTCTGGATTGGCCAAGACACGTTACCTTAAGTTTACCAATACATTTGTAAATTATGACTCAAGAACAGTCAGGTTATATTTCTTAGTGTCTGTTTCAAGAATTAATCCCTCTAAACATTCCATTACTGGATCTGTATTCAATATATATACTGTATAAAAATGCTCACTTTTTGATGAATTTATTTTGTGGGCAATAAAAACAAGTTGCTTGCACCTGCTATGAGCAAAAAAACATGAAAAGGATTATATTTTATTTGCTAATTTGTTATTTCTCATTCTTTGACCTTCACAAAATTATTATATTTATGAACCTGAGATGAAATTTGTAAATTTGGCCTCTTATCCCTAATGTATGTGCCTTGGAGCAATGGATAAGGTAAATTCCATAATTTAAATGTCTTAATCACTCAGCAGAGAGAGAGAGAGAGAGAGAGGGAGGGAGAGAGATTCATACATAAGTTAGTTTCTTCACAGAATAATAGAAATCACTAGCAAATTTCTGAATGCAGGTGTAAGATATCTGAGCACAAAGTAACAGCTACTTTATAAGCTTGCAAGTCATTTTAATGTGAGTTATAGCCCGCAAAATACTATTCCTCAGAGAAGGCACAAGTCTGGGTTTCAGAAACTATAGCCACACAAGTAACAGTTTGTTACGTTGTGAAAAATGGGGTCATTATGATAAAATGGAGACATATGATGTACCTGCTGGCGATGAGTGGTCAATGAGCAATCAGATTGTTGTTCCTGAGTCATATAGACAAGAAATGCATAGTCTAGCCGTTAAAACGAGTTAAAGCTGGTCATTTTGGTGTCAGTATGACTTATCACAAGAGCCTGAATAATTTCGTTTTGCCAAAAATTAAAAGTGATGTTTATAAGTACCACATCTCTTGTCACACTTGTCAAGTGGTAGGAAATCCCAGTCAGAAGATATATAAGGCACATCTACAACCTATTCCTGCATTTGACCATCTGACAAGCCATTTAACAGAAAACTGGTAGACTGTCGGTTCTTCACCTAATACCAAGTCAAGCAACCAATACGTGTTGACCATAATGTGTGCGTCCTCAAGATTTCCATAGTCCATTCCTTTGAATATTAAAGCAAAAACTGTTCTAAAAGTTTAGGCAATGCTTTTAACACTTGTTTGCCTCCCCAAATCTGTCTTGCAAATTGTATGTTTGATTATTTCCAAAAACGTATGCATGAATTAGATATCTAGCTCAAGACTGACCGAAAACACTCTCATCTACTCAGGATACATGTATACCATTATATTGAATCTAACCTTAAAAAGGACAGTGATCAGTAAAATCCTGCATTGCATAATTATCGAGTAAGATCAGGAGACATGTTTTCCCCCATATAAGTATTTATCACCAAATGAAAGACCCCTTGACTACCCTAAAACAACCAAAGACTATCCCAAAACACCCTCAACTATCCAGTATACAGGTAGGCAATGAAACAGAATAAAACCAAATAAAAAGACAGTGATCTGTAAAATTCTACCCTGTATAATTATCCAGTAAGATCAGTAGAGTTTATTATTGTGTTGATACTTGCTGAAGACTGTCCCAAAACATACTCATCAACCCAGGATACATGTATACAATTACAATGACTTAATGAAATATGCAGTTTTGGTGCATTCTCTCTCTCTCTTTCTTGCTCTCTATTTCTTTGATCATAAATAATTCAATAAACTACTTTCACATTGCAAAGAGCAGCACAATTAACAAGTCAGAATCATGCGTATTACTTTCATAGTTCAAAACTTCTTTAAAGTTTTTTTTTTTTTAAAATCTTTAATGTGACAAAGAGCAGCAGAATAATTTGAACCCAAGGGTGCTTTATTTATATTGTTAAAATTCTTGAACCAAATTATTAATTTTAATTGGTTTGAAAATGGTAAGAATTACATTAAATAAATTAAAATCTCCTGTAACATCTTTCGTCTCTCATTATTTCCACTTTTAGAGACAAAAGGTTTAAAGATGCAAACCAGTTTTAAAGCTGGGTTTGTTTTTTTTTTTTTTTTTTTATAAATACATTCAACGGTTGAGGTTCTGTGCATTAACAATGCAAATTAAGTGTTGAAAACAATTGTACACTAAATCTAATCTTTAAAATCGCAAGTAAATATTTTTTATCATGATAAGATCGAAATGTTCCACCGTTTCATTAATTCCGTTTTTGAGGCAAAATATGTTCCAAAATGAAGATTGTGATAAGAATAAGAACTCCTTTAAGGAATGCTTAATTGTTTTAATGTCATTTTACCTATATTTTTTTCAATCTCATTTTATCTATAATTTTCTTTATGTCATTTTACCCATAAACTTCTTTTATGTGCTATTCATTTTGCTCCGAAATATTGTATTTTCGTGGGAGCTTTTGTACAAGAGTATCACAGGAAAAGATAGACGTCTGTGAGGTGTGTCAAAATGGGTGAACTACAGTACAATCCTTACAACCAGGGTTCGTCTGATGAAAGCTCGTTAAGAAGAGTACGAGGAATATAGCATTGTCATTTCTGATCCTTAATAAAATAAGTAATGTTTGCAAAGTAATGAGAGATATCACAAAGAAGTAGATTTCTTAAACAGTGAAGGTAAATACTTAAAAACTAGGGTTGAAAAAGATTTACCACGCTGCTGTACTGTATGCGTTTTTGTTTTCGTATGGTGCTATAAATCACTTAGATCTTGGAAAAAGCATATGGTTTTAGAGACGATTAAAACTTTGTTGCTAACGTACACCTTAAAAAAGGGACTGAATAAGTTATCGACACAAAATGAATGTCGTATAGCTCCGTGGGGAGCATTCATTATTTCTGGTAAAGGAAAAACTTAAAACATAATGCCATGATAATCTCCAGTATGCCATTATGACAACAAATGGCGACACGAGTTGGACAACAAGAATGATACTGGTAAAACTTAGTATTTACATTGTTTCAAGGGGAAATTTGTAGGAAAACATCAGTTGGAATCATGTAATAGTAAAGTTTATAAACAAAATATACAAACTATACAAAACTTGTAATAACTGACATAGCATTTGTCATACGACAAACTACAGTGTGTTGTGATGTGATGTGATTTTGATTTTTAACGTAGCTTTAACAATATTTCAGTCATATCGCTACGATATCTGCAGTGTGACAGTTTATAACGATGTCTAGCACTGGGGCCTCATGCCACAGACATGTAGCATGATGTCCCACCCAGTCACATTATCCTGACACCAGGCCGACCAGTCCTAACATTAACCTCTTAATGCTGAACGCCAAGCGAGGCAGCTGTTAGTACCATTTTTGTAAGTCTCTGGTATGACTCGGCCGAGGATCGAACCCACGACCTCCCGCATCCGGGGCGGACGCTCTTACCACTAGGCCACCGGAAATAGTTCAGTAGTTGCAAATCGCTCGATACAACGACGCAGAAGGAAAGTAGATCGAAAAACTTGCAAGCTTGGATCAGTGAAAAATAATAAATACATGACTAGAATTTTGACTCTGGCTCTTGCAAGCAGTCATTTACAATAATGCAGAAAGAAAGTAGTACTTGCAAACTGCCACGTCCAATTTGCATCAATGAAAATACAATATACATTGATAGAATTACGAAAGTAGCATTTTCAAGCAGCCATTTACGATAATGCATCAAGGAAGATTAGGAAATGCACACATATAATTATGGAGGTAATCACCCTCCGTACTCACCCACACATACTCGCACTACCGGTGACGAATCGGGCATATCCATATACCCACTGATGCAAATGATACACATCGTTGCATTTTCTGCTATTATTCTTGAGATTTGTTGGCTTCGTACAGCAAGAATATAGCATATATTATTTCTCCTTCCAGACAGTATGTGTGAATTCTAACGTTCAATGTTCACTGCCATACAACTCGCAATCTTAGGCGATATGTTAAAATTATGAACATCTTTTAAAACGTCGATATTAATTGTGTTCCTACGTTTATACAACGTCGTATCCATGATTTCAAAGTCTGGCGCCATTCCATGGTCGACTTTACTAAGGAGTTTTAAGTCTCATTGAGTATAAGAGGTGGAGCATTCGATAAATAAACAGGTCTAAACTTTTATGCAATCTGTGAATTTTGTAAATTCCACACATCCACAGTATAGGATCCATAATTTTGTCTCCAACTTTCCCCCACCTTTTAAAATTTTTATTTAATTAATGAAACAAAAGCAAAGCTATAATTGAGGTCAGCTTGTTATTCATGAGGTGGAATCATGACTAGTTTGTTCTGAAACATGAATTTCCTTTGGTAGACTAAATCACATTTTTAGCAATGTTAGACTCTTCATTCAAGGAATCAATGTCACCTTGATCTACAATAGATATTGACGTCTTTCAAAACAGGGTTTTAAAATTTCAACACAGGATCGACGATATGTAAACATTTGTTCTTCAAAATCGAATTGGTCGGGATGGTTGACTTGGTACTAGGCTTAGAAATCGTCTTGTTGTTATCTTTGCATAACGTCGGGTTCTTTGTGGTTAACTTAGGCAAATACGTAGCACGAATTGTTGATTCGCTTCAGCATTGCAAATATGTCGCAATATGGGCTACCTAATGTTGTCACTCCAAAGGTTCGAGGCATTATGTTCAAAGGAAAAGACAAGTAACTAATGTCAACTTGAAAGTATACTTCTTCACAAATGTATGCAGCTTACTACGACCAATTCATTGTGACGTCTTGCAAGTTTAGTTTTTTCTGCAAAAAATATTTCAAAATAAATTTTCTGTCGAATGCTGAGAAACTATGCAATACCGCTAGCGTTTTCATGTGAGTGCTCGTAAAGGCACACCTTCCTTTCACTCCAGGCGCAGTCGATGAGGTCAAAACCAGAGGCCACAACATAAGAAAGAATAAGTATACCACAAAATATATGTTCAGACCCACCCTACAATTACACAATTCTGGCAGTATTAAAATTAAGGTGGATGAATGCCCTTGATGCATGTACGATGAGTCTAAAGAAAGCTTGGAATGTGAATTGCTATCTCTTGCAACCAATCCATGAAAAACCCATCAAATTCACACAATTGTCTCGTTTAATTTCCTTGTTCTTGACGTCTTTCAGTAGGGCAACTGGTTCGTTCTCCTATCTGCGAGCGTAAATTAAACGAATGAACTAAAACACATGCTTAATAAGTGAAGATTTTTTTATTTCCTTAATACATGGATGACTTTGTGATATTGGTACTTAGATGATGCGGGATACAGTTTCAATAATTCGAATGCAATTTCCGGTTGCTTTAGACAGGCTGGAGCGATCATTGCTAGTCATCGTATTCATTCTTGTGTGTCAAAATACAAGGTATAGACGCTAAACATCCTGGATATTTATCCACAATGTACATGAAGTTCCTGATAGTTATAGTCACACTTGTCATTGACATATGGTATCCGAAAGATCCTTAAGGTTGTTAATAGAAATGAAATGATTATGATCAACATAAATAATGTTTGGTCCTCGAAATATGAAATATTCACGTACAATTTATGGGTAATATTTCAGTGTTCAAAAAGGTCCCGCAGATTTTTACAATTTTGCAATTTAGGAATTCAACACAAGGTCTCTTTTAAATGTGCTGCCTATTTATCCAGAAGTTCTGTTACTAGTTGTTATTCGACTCCGTAACTGTATCCATTCTTTAGTAACCGCTCCGGTGGCCTAGTGGTTAGAGCGTCCTCCTCAGAAGCGGAAGGTCGTGGGTTCGATCCCCGGGCGAGTCATACCAAAGACTTACAAAAATGATACTAACAGCTGCCTCGCATGGCGCTCAGCGTTAAGAGGTTAATGTTAGGACTGGTCAGCCTGGTGTCAGGATAATGTGACTTGGTGGGACATCATGCTACATGTCTGCGGCATGATGCCCCAGTGTTACATCACTATAAACTGTCACACTGCAGACATCGTAGCAAAATGACTGAAATATTGTTAAAGCTACGTTGAAAATCCAAATCACACACTCACACACCATGCTTTAGTATCGTTTCTGTTCTGCTTATGACAGAGACACCAGGACGGCACGAGCGAAGAAAATTCATCTAGATCGTCGTCAATCTGCACACAACTTTGTCCGATACTGATAAACTGAAATAAATGATACAACTTTACGAAAACAAGAAACTGGAGCAGAAAAAGAACACATTTGAAAAGACGGAAAGTTAAAAATAGGAATAAAACGATTTATACGCCGTGTTTTGGACTTTCATTGTGATTTTCGCTTTTACGAGATTATGAGAAACGTTAATTGCATGGAGGTTTCTAAAGTATTGATAAGATGACGAACACAAACTTGATAATGGAAAGCCGATGAGTTGTCGAGAAAATGCAAATATTTATAAACTTTTCAACATCACGTTTCAACTGCATTATGTGTTTTACAAGAGCATGTTTTGCTCATTCTGTTGCAGCTGTAGTGTGAGGATTTATTCCTTTCGCTGCTTGTGTCTCCGTGGCGGTCATCTGTGTAGCTATAAATGGTTTAACAATATTGACTGCGTTTCGCCAAAGAACTGTGATACGTACTGACAGTATTGCTTTCGCTCTCTTTCTTTTTCTCACTGAAAAAGATTCAATTTCTTCTACTTGTCTAATCTTTTCATCTTCTTTATGGTTGAACAAATCTTTGTTTTTTTTTTCCATAGCGTGGTAAAATGTATCTAGCTCTGTATTCTGTTTTTACCAAACCGTTGTCATTTGGTAATGATGGAGAACAATATGATGGTAATACAACCGAAACATAACTATTTCGGGTATGCGAAATAGCAGACAGCAAATCAAAATTCAAAGCATTATGTTGTGGAGTAAGAATTACTACAAGAGCCGTATTTTCACTATTACTCCGAGTATACAAGTATAAACTGCAAGAGCACCACAACAAATTGTTTCCATTTCACTCGTGTCATAATGTATGTGCACTAGTGTTCATTTTATATTGAAAGTAACTTCACGGGTCCGCTTTAGTCGGATTGGAAGAGAGAAAACACGCCGTGACTCAATTGAACATTTTCCAATCAAACAATATGGCCTCAATGTTGTATTCACATTCAGCCAGAAAGACAAATTTGACGCCATAATGCAATATCGCCAAGATATAGGTCGTACTATTAACCGAGGACCAGTGTGACATATTTAGTCTCATGATGACATCACCGTATGCAGATTATTGGCTCTTGCTTAGTATTCTAACACAATCTCAGAAATGCCAGAATAGCAGAATATAATCTAAATTCCGTATATATATATATATATATATATATATATATATATATATATATATATGTGTGTGTTATCAGTTTGATTCATCTTGAATGGACATCTTAATTCTCCACACTTTCTCTTTCAAACTTGCTTTAAGCTATGAAACATACATAGGCAACGGTTCGTTACGTCACAAATCACATGTCCTAATATTTACGCCATTGGTCAGAGTTAATGATAGCTCTTTGTAATGGAGTTACATCATGTGATAACATGTCATTTGAGTTGTTATGTATATTTGATTTAATTTATATCTGATTTAATTATTTATAAGTTTTAAAAGTTTTTTACTTTTTAATTTCATTATATTTCAAACTAATTTGTTCTGTTTACTATGAACTCAATACTTTTTCCAGAAAATAGTTTGACATTGACTGTTCATTTATAAACACATAAGGGTGACCTGATTCCAGATCTTAATTCAAAATTAGTAACAGTCACGCCAACAAGTTTTTATTTATTTTTATTGTGGGAAAAATAAGAGTGAGAATGAGGCTTTATTGAATACGTGACCTTAGGCTAGTAAAAAGCTTTATTAAAGTAAACAACTTTTGATCTATTTTATTCATTGAGTAGAATGATTGGTCCTTGTCAGGGCCTTGCTGAGAGTATGTGATGTTAACATGATCACGTAACCCTTATCCGGGCATCAGTTTTGCGCGATATTTAAGTTTTAAACCATTGCTTAGAGAGAAATCTCTTGGTTGGGCTTCTAAACACTGGAACGTAAAGGTGTTTATTTAGATGTGTCATTTTGAAATTACATTTTAATGTTTATTCGAATTATTTGGATTCTAAAAGATTAATTCGTTTCTCTGGAAATATTTTGAGTGTTCATATAGAGTTATTGAACAAAGAAAATTCATTAATTTAAACAACGAATTATTTCTTGTGTTTCTACAAAGAACTGTAGACTTCAATACAGTACAGGATAGAGCATTTGTCATCGCCTTTCATCTTGGATACTTCATTGGGACTCGATCTTGAATTCATTAGAACATTTCAATATTAGGACTTCTAAAATTGTATTCTTTGATTTTTCTTGGATTATTTTTTATTTGATTTTTATAACTGTAAGTTCTTAATTTTTTCTTCATTTTTTACAGTATGTTTCCAAGGAAATAAATAATTTTTTTTAAAGCTAGTTGTTTTCATTCTTAGGTTACTGTTTATTCGAGGCTAAACACGTAACAGAGGGATGAAACATAATACCAAGTCATCAGTAGCTCAGCATATTTTCCATTTGAGAGACATGATCAATATAAAAATGCAATGTACTGGAGTGAGAAGAGACAATCATGGATAAAAAGACGGATAGCCATTCCAGTTGGGGCACCTATTTTCATGCATGTATTGCCGACAATTAATCTGCAAAACTAGAGTTTAGCATAGGTCGTTTTGAGATAGAGTCTTGTCATACTGTTTTATTACCACAATTAGTCATGATTTTGATGTGACTAATATTTTCTTAAAGTCAACTGGAACTCTTTTCTAACAATACGCCATTTCCTTCGCTAAACTAAATGAAATTTTTTGTAGAAATTTTTGTTTATGATATTCGAAATGTTTTTGATTTGTTTCTTTAAAGGAAATACCAACATGAAATAAAATATTTGCCTATGTCATTTATTCCTTTACATTATATTAAAATCTGAATAGAGTGAGGACAAAACGGTCGTGTGCCGAATCGACCCTGTCAGAACATTAGGCCGAAACGACCATGCCCGAAACGATGCAGGGCCCAATCATCTCGAGTTCGAAACGGTTCCAGGACGAATTGACCAGTTCCCGTACGATGTCCTACTTTAATAGATTGTCTTTTTTTGTAAATAATTCTGGAGATAGAGCTAGGAAATTATACAATTTTTTGCAAGCGCAGGCTATCTAAATATTATGTGGTTGAATCTTTAGCCTATACATTTAATTATATATGTCAGAAACGTACGTCCAGAATTCGAGAAGAACTGTAAGGTTATTGTTGGTTTCTGACTTCGCTCATTTTTGTTAAAATAAGATAAAGTAGTAATGCACGACGTTACTACACGTATATTTACCAAAAACACCACAAATCTCAATCCTAACAATATAATGTTAAAGAGAAACTAGGAAGTAGGCTGTTATATTAAGAAACTCTATATCCAAAAGTAGATGCACCTAAGTGTCATGCTTTTAGACATATTTTTCTTAACCGTCTCGATTAGGTTTTAGTAAGGGTCTCATTATTTCTTTTTTTAAAATGTTAATGCTACATTCCTGTGTCTGTGAATAGTCAGGGTAATATTTTGTCGCCAGCAATGAAATCGGGACGAACATTGTAGCATGAAGACACGTGCGCATTTACTCTCATCTACATGTTACAGGGGTTGTTTCAAACAGTTTAGAGATCGTTTCAAATGTCATTTTAAAATGAACATCTAGAAAGTAAAATTGAATATTATTGTTTAAGTGACAGTTTCTTAAATAATAGTACTAGCGTGCAATTACAGTAATGTCGTCTAGTTAATCCTATGAGCTAAAATGAAATACAGTCTATAGTTTCAACTGTGTTCTTTTAAGATCAATTGCACATAAGTCAGTGTATATATCTCTCCATGCAAACATACACTTTTCAGTATGAGTACACTGCACATGAATATAATACATTTTATTTACGTAGAACACGTATTTATAATACAAAATATAGAACATAATTTTCTACCAAAAAACTGCTTATTACCAATGTTAAATGCAAATATGCATACTCAGAAATAGAGGACATTATTAAATTAAGAAAACGAAAGTACACGCGCGCTTATATCTATATTTGTGTATCTGTATGACAGAACATAATGCATGAGAAGATCTTTCTGTCAGCAAATTTCACGGGGGAAAACCTGCATATAATTACCTTAGAGAATTTCACTGCCTACTTTATTTTCTCCCATCACCAACCCTTTGACCAATACGAAATATAACCTAGCATTAGAATACATTAATACAACTGAACAAATAGCCCTATTGTCATTTTATTGAAGTCATGATGTACACTGAAATGCTTTCTGAGTTGACACACAATCATCGAATGAACACAGAAAATATCAACTTCTGGACCTGAACGAAAACTTTGCCCTGAAGTAATTATTCAGGTTGTCGAAGCTGCCGTGGGTGTTACTTCACTATGGTAACTTAAAGAAGTAATCTGTTTTGGACTATGGAACCTCTACTGGATATAAGCAAGATATTCCATCAATCATGCACACAAGCAGACGCAGTCAATTCTGGATATAAACAATAGACTTTAACAATCATGCACACAGGCAGGCCCAATAAGAACTGAATATGAACAAAATACTCCAATCAGTCATATGCACTCGATCCAAACAATACATTCCCTAGTCTTCAAGTTGGACATTCCCTTTGTCACATTCAAAGCAATGGTTATTCTTGTCAATCTATGGTTCTATTTTTATCAATTGATAAAGAAGTATATATGTCGGTTTTGTACCTGGATAGTAATGTACTGTTTGCTTGTCCTTATCCTGCACAGACTTTCCAAATTTATATATCGATTTTCTCTTCAATATAGGATACTGATCAGACATTGTTCTCAACGACTGCAGGTGGAGTATGGCGCGTGTGCCATGACAAAGTAAAATTTTATTTTAACATTGTCATCATTAGCATTGGTATTACCGAAGCCAAATATCATGTTGTGTTGAGGCAACCTTGGATATTACGATAGCTATTTTCAAATGCATTTGGATCCATTTGAAAAAGGCGCTCAGAATATTCAACGATGACGAAAATATCCGAAGGAGCAATTACACAGCTTTCACTCAAATAACAATCAAGACCCAAATACCCTACGATATTAATTTAAGAACAATGCCCGAACGATTTTGGAAGTAGGCCTTTCACTAGTTGCGTCTTTGAAGAATATAAACTAAGGTTCGCCATTAACATAAGCAGTTTTTACTGTATTCTCTTTACCAGGTGTGCCTTTGTTAGCAACTGTGTTAAACTCTATCGAAAACAACGTAGTAAATCTTCCAAAGACATGCAAAATATAAAATAATAACCTAGTGGAATGATCAAAAAAGGGTATCTTAATAGGATATACACGCTAGTTAGATACAATTACTCTCTCTCTCTCTATCTCTCTCTCTCTCTCATTAATACCTTCTTTATGGTTGTAGCAAGATAAACGGGTTGGATTTCCGATTTAAAACAGAACATTTTTTATGCTTATACAAATGCAATGTTTATTGAGGAATGACGTGAATGAGGAAAAAAGTTATGATCAATACGTGCGTATATAAGATCAAAATATCGGACAAATTAACACAATCCGCACTAATTTTATAATGCAAATAAAAAAAATACAAATAAATGACCTTACACAGTACAAAGACAAAGCTGAATGATTCAGAGTAATTTCACACGACGAAAAGAATGAAGTGTTATACTCACATAGTAAAAATTGATGTACTTTGACTCATGTGGTAAAATGTATTCACCCAAGTAGTGAAAAATGAGGTATTTTACTCAAATAGTAAAATGATGAAAACAGCGGGACAAATATCATACAAAATCGTTACAGTCCCTCAACACTTGGTATAACAAATCCTAAAATTAGCACAGGGCTAAAAGATTACATGCACGGAGTAACACGAACACACTCCATCGCTAGTACACTTGGGCTACCAGTCACACTCTTAATCAAGTAGTCAGTATTTCACGTAATCACCGAACACCATTAAATTCCTTGGTCAATCAAGCGATCAGCGCCCACCACTTCGGTCAGCGACGCCCGATCACATGATACTCGATCATCAACACACTGTTCACTCAGCTCTACAGCTGTTATGGTGGAGCTTTACAGCTGCTATTGTCAATTCTATCGTCAGCACTACAGCTAGTAATTCGTCGACTCTGATCAACTGAAATTAAGTCTAACACAGTGTACTAACAATGACACGGGCATATACGTAACACGTAATGACGTTATATACGGTAAGCTATACAAATTACATTATCGGAACGACATTACAAAGCAATAAACAGGTCCTGAAGTGAACATATATGTGTCCAATAAGATTCATATGGTACTAAAACTTTCTTAATAAAATGCAGTGTTATTGCTGATATAAACTTCTTGCTAATTCACGAACAATAATAGAAAATATTTGCATTATACTACGTAAGCCGAAGCTACATATAAAATATAGAAAACAATTAAACGTGGTAGTGCAATAGTTATAACTTATAAACAATAAATTAATACATACCTCACGTACCTCTACAGCTGAGATGTGCAAGTCCTTGAGTGGACTGCTCACTGACAAGACGTTCCGTAATGTGAAGATGTAGTCTTGCGGTGAGGCATTTATACACAGAAGATGCCGCCATACATCATCTGTGCACTGGAAGTGTTCGGTTTTTCCCATCGAACGCACTTCGCACGTGCGGCATAGGAGGAATGTAACTCGCTGTTTCGAAATATAGTACAATATACATAAAACACTCTCGGGTATCGTCGTACACAAAAAATCGAAACCCGAATAGATTTGTTTAATTAAGAAAGGTATTTATACGATTCCGTGACAATGGGGTAAGTGGAATAATATAGAGTTTTGTTGTGTATGTGTATTCACACTGGTTTGTTCCTTATTTGTTCACTGCAAAAGTTCTTGTTACACAAGCAACAGCAGAAATCTATTAAGTAGAATCACATGATATACTGCAACATCCACTCTTACATATGCAATAACATTCAATATATACCTTTTCTAAAATATTGTTTATACTGATTCAAATAATCGTGGGCAATGCAATATTGGCCTGGCATAAAATGGACATTTTTGTACCTGAGGATGGTCTATTATACAATTGTCTCTTTTCGAGTATCGCAATAATATTATTTTCCAATATATAGTTATATATATATATATATATATATATATATATATATATATATATATATATATATATATATATATATATATATATATATATATATATATATATATATATATATATATATATATATATATATATATATATATACAACCTATTTGAATTGAAACTTTACCCTGGATTATTATATAGAAAATATAACTATTGATTCGAGTTTAATGCAACGCTAAATTAGCGGTTTATTTAGTGAATGTAGAAATGTTATACAAAGAGTATAGTAGGTTTTGAATGTAAAATCATACCTTTACATACATAGGATATTATGATGCATTTTTGAAAATTTCATAGGTGAATATACAGGTCCCACGTCAACAAAAAACTCGGTGTGAATGTATATGTGTCTGTACGCTCATGGATATGTTTCACATGTTTAAAATGTTAATTAGCATAAGATTATGGGATTGAATTTAGGTCATTTCTTCGTAGTTTTTTGTGGCATGTTTTGCTATTTCCCGTTCAACTTTCAATTTGTCATGCACCTTTGTTGATAAAGATATTTCATGAACCTCAAAGAATTTGGACCGGTGCAAGAGTATTTGTCGCCCTCGGCGCACCTTCCACCTTGAGCCCCCACCCTTCTCCACATACAGGGGCATTACTTTTTTTAAACTGTAAAATTAGTATTAATACACGCTCGGCTTGAGAATTTATTAATGTCATTATTTAGTCTACATATTTAATGATAGCATATGAACAACCTCTCAGTGTACCTGGTATTTTAGTGTCCTTACCCAAATCTTGCCAAACTCGGTGATAGCCTAGTTCGACTTACGGTTAAACCGGCCCTGAAAATTAGTCTTATATGACGGCATTAATGATAAGTGATTGAAGAGTTATATAACTGTCGTTTTTATTCCTATATGATGGTAAGAAAGGTAGTTGATTAAAGGTTTAATGATTTTCTTTTCAATTATGACGATGAGACTGGTAGTTGATTAAAGGATTAAAACACTGTCCCATAGTGATGCTATGGGAAGAAGAATGAAGAATAGAAGTTGGTTAACGATTTAAGGCTTTGTCTTTATGTTTCATTCATTTTATATTTATATACAAGAAAACATTACTGACAGTTGCAAAATTACTGGTATGATGAATCATTTATGAATGCATTTATATCTAAGGGAATGAAACTTCCGAAATATGAATTTGGGACGATATTTGTTGTATGCAATCCTAATAAAGAGATTTGTATGTTGTCTGAAAATATATTCCCACCGAAGTTTGGGATTATACAATTAGGTGATGGTTGTAGTGAAACAAATCCAATATATTTGTATAAATCATTCTCTAATCATGTACTACGTATTTAAACTATCAATAGGTATTATTTTGTTTATAGTACCTGGCAATAGATTTCAAATCTTTGTAATTCAAAATATAATCTATTACTTTATAATTCCTTGCATGCTACAGTAACTCTCATATTGGTCTCTGATACCAATATTTTTTTAATAAACCTGATTTAACAATATTTGAGATAAGGTTCTAGATTAAACAAAATATCGTTTCGCGGGTATGACTTGTCTTTACGCATGTGATGCCATTTGTGTCAGTAAATGTCACAGGGGACAACCTGAAAATAGTTACCTTAGGGTATTTCCCTAGCTACTTATGATTTCCTTCCTTTTCAAACCCTTAGTCCAATGTAAAATACGACCTATCATTAGAATACATTAACATCTTAGAAGTAATATCATTATTTTCATTTTAAAGAAGTCATAATATGAGGTGTAATGCATTTTGAATTGATACACAATCATCAAGTCAACATAGTGCATAGAAATTTCAGGACATGAATTAAAACATTTACCTGATTGATGCACACAGGCTTCCGAGGATACTGTTTTTACTTCAGTATATTAACTTGAAGAAGTAATCTGTTTTGGACTGGGGTACTGGATATGAAAAAAGACTTTCAATAATGATGCAGATCCAATCAAAGCTGGATATAAACATTAGACTAAAACATTCATGCATACAAGCAGGCCTAATCTGAGCTGGATATAAGCAAGAGACCTCCATGAGTCATATGCACGGGATACAAACACTGCAATCCATAGATTTCAAGTGGGACATTCCCTCTGGCACATTCAGAGTCATACTTGCTAGTCTATGCCTCTGTTTATGTTTAGCAATTGTTAAAGAAGTAAGTTTTGTACCTGCAGATGAAGTAGTAAAAACACGTTACTATACTTAATATATTTATATTGTTCATGTGTACCACTTTTTGCTTATTCGTGGCCTTCTCATACGATCTATATTTGAATATCGGTTTTCTTTACAAAATAGAACATAGATCGACTTTGTTCTCAACGATTGAAGATGGAGTTTGACGGGTGTGCTATGACAAAATACAATTTGTTTTAAAATTGTGATCATTAGCATTTGTATTACCAAAGCCAAATGTCGTGTTGTGATGATGCAACATTGGATATTACGATGGCTATAATCAAATGCATTTGGTTAGAAAAAGGCGATCATACTATTCAACAGTGACGAAAATGACCAATGGAGCAAATACAAACATTTCATTCAAATCACAGACAAGAACAAAATCGTGAGGGCACTGTTCCTAAATTACTATTTGTAGGGGAGTAATTTCAATCTTATCTAGAAGTTGTCCTTTTGTAACATGTATCTTAGAAGAATAGAACCAATGTTCACTGTATTCTCTTCGCCAGGTGTGCCTTTGTAAATGTGTTAAGCGCTATAGAAAACAATGGGTAACATTCAAAAGTCCTGCTAAATGTAAGATAATAACCTAATTGCGTTTTCAAAAAATGATATCTTAATAGGACAGACACCATTAATAGACACAACTACTCTCCCTCCCTCCCTCTCTCTCTCTCTCTCTCTCTCTCTCTCTCTCTCTCAGATTAATATCTTCTCTATGGGGTGGATTGAATAACGTAGCCTGTTGTGTATGTATTCACACTATATTTTTACTGTATTTGTTCACTGACAAAGTTCGTGGTACGGGCAATGGGCAAGTCTTCTAGACTTGCACGGGAAGCTATGGATAAATAGTGCGATGTAAATACGGCATCACTGGGCGGAAGAACTTCCGAGACGAAGTCAACGGCCAAGCGGAAAGGCTGCCAAACAGCTCAACGGCTACGTGTTCGTGACCAAGATGAGCCACCAAGTTGGAGGAAATTGGCTGTGGTCAGGTCTAGAGAGGGTTGGGCTCAGCCAGGCGACAGCTTACCTAGACACACCACGTGAGAAACAACAACCATTACCCATCCCATACCGGCTCGGTCGTCGATCGGTTCAACAAGGGCCGCACCTTCCGTCGTGCACCACGGCGGAGGTGGAAAATATATGACTGTTGCTCAGAGCAGCAAGATTCGTGTCAGGAACAACATCACCATTGGCACCTGGAATGTGAGAACACTGAAGGCAACATCAAAAGCTTGAGGAGCTTAGATATGAAATGAACATATACCACTTGAACATCCCAGGACTCTGTGATATACGATGGAAGAACATTGGAGAAACAACTACCTTGGAAAGACACAAACTGTACTTCAGTGGCAGAGAAGACAAACATGAGCAGGGAATTGGGTTCCTTGTACACAAGGACAGTGTGAGTACTGTCATGGGATGTCGGCCAGAATCCAGCCGGCTCATCACCATCCGCCTCAGGGCAACTCTGTTTAACATCATCATAATACAGACATACGCCCCAATATCAGACTATGGTGACGTGGATGTGGAAAACTTATATGATCAGCTACAAGAAATTGCGGATAAAACACCGAAAAAAGACATTCTGGTTACGCCAGGTGATTGGAATGCCAATATAGGCGAGGACGCTTGCATGAACTGGAAAGGAACACGTGGGCTCTGCTGCAGTTCACAGAAAAATGAGAGAGGACTGATGCTCCTGGAATTCGCTAGTTACAACGACCTTATGCTGGCAAACACCTTCGGCCAGCAAAAGGTATCCAGAAGATGGACATGGCACAGCCCAAGCGGAGACCATCACAGTCAGATCGACTACATCATGGTGAAGAGGCGCCTACAGTCAAGTACAAACATCGCCAAAACTAGAAGCTTTCCCGGAGCGGACATAGGAAGTGAGCATGATCTGGTGATGATGACCTTCAGGCTACATCTAAGGAAGGTCAAGAAAGAGAGCCGCACCAGAATAAAATTTGATTTCGAGAAATTGAAGGATCCCAAAGTAGCAAAAGCCTTCCAGGCAATGATTGGTCGGAAATTTGCACCGCTCACTATCTGCGATGCTGGCAATACCGACAGGGACACGTTGATCACCAACTTCAATACAGCAACGACGGAAACACCCAGCGATATCCTCGGTAGACATCGCCCAGTCAAGAAACCCTAGGTCACAGCTGAGGTTCTGAACCTGTGTGACAAGAGGAGAGAACCGAAGAAGAAAAAGAGCGATACAAAGGAGTAGTATAAGGCAGCCAACCAGGAAGTCAAGAAAAGCGTGACGAAAGCAACAGACAACTGGATAGAAGAAATGTCCTAAGACATTGAGGGAAACTTGAATAGGAACAACAGCAGGAAAGCATACCAACTGGTCCATGTTCTAACATGCACAAAGCAACGGCGGGTTACCTTCTTACAGGACAAAGCCGGAAACTGCCTCACAGAAGAAAAAGATATTCTGAAATGATGGACAGAGTACTGCACAGAACATTACAATCACCGAGCCACAAAAGATCCAGAGGTAATGAACGTCCCTCTAGCAATTAACAACGACAATCACCCTATCATACGCGAAGAAGTAGAAGCCGCAGTGAGATCACTGGACAAGTGTACGTCAGCAGGAGTGGACAACATCCCAGCAGAACTAATCCAAGCTGGGGAGAAGCAATGATTAGAGCCCTCACAAACATCTGCAACAAGATCTGACAAAAAGGAGTATGGCCATCGCCATGGACCCAATCACTGATCATCACCCTCCCCAAGCAAGGCAGCTTGCAATAGTGTCAAAACCACCGTACAATCAGTCTCATAAACCATCCAAGCAAAGTCATCTTAAGGATACTACTGAACAGACTAAAACCACAGGCTGAAAAGATCACTGAAGAGGAGCAGGCGGGGTTTAGAGCAGGGCACAGCACAACAGAGCATATATTCAACCTCAACATAGTGTGTGAGAAGTACCTCCAACACCAGCAAGATCTGTACCACGTCTTCGTGGGTTTCAAGAAGGCATTTGACAGGGTAGGGCATGCAGCCTTGTGGGCGACCACGAGACTGTACAACATCAATGCCAACCTCATGAAAGTAATAGAGCACCTCTATGACAAAGCCAACAGTGCAGTATACTTCAACGGCAGTATAGGGGACTGGTTCAGAACGATAGTCAGAGTCCGACAAGGCTGTCTGCTCTCTCCCACACTATTCAACATCTTTCTGGAGAGAATCATGGCAGACGCGCTTCATAAGCGTACAGGGACAGTCCGAATCTAAGGCCGAACAATCACCAACTTACGTTTTGCTGATGACATTGATGGACTAACAGGAAATGAGCAAGAGTTAGCTAGCATATTAGAGAGACTTGAAAAAAAAAACATCTGCAGCCTATGGCATGGCAATTAGTGCAGAGAAGACCACAATGATGACCAACATCATCAAGGGCATCAGTGCTGACATCAAGGTCCAAGGTACAAAGCTAGAAACAGTCCACAGCTTCAAGTATTTAGGGGAAACTGTAACAGATGAACGATCGAAGCCTGAAATACTCTACAGGTTTGCACAGACAACAGCAGCGCTGACAAGTCCATCTGGAAGGACAAGAACATCGCACACAACTCAAAAGGCAGACTGATGCACTTACTGGTAATCTCCACATTTCTCTACGCTTGCGAATCATGGATCATATCAGCGGACATGGAGAAAAGGATACAGTCTACAGAGATGATATGTTTCCGAAAGATCCTCGGCTTCACATACAAAGACGATATCACCAATGAAAAAATACGGCAAAGGATAAGACAAGCCATTGGGCCTCACGATCATAGTAAACAAGCGAAAACTGCAGTGGTATGGGCATGTCTCACGATCACCAGGACTTTCCAAGACAATTCTACAAGGCACTGTACAAGGAAGAAGAAAAAGTGGCAGGCAAAGAAAGAGGTGGGAAGATAATATTCGAGATTGGACATGCTTGACACTGCGCGACTCACTGAGAAAGACGGAAAATCGAGAGGAATGGAGGAAACTGGTTGTTAGGTCTTGTGCGGTGCCCCAACGGTCTTCCATACTACAGGACTGATGATGATGATGCTGCTGATGATGATGATGAAAGTTCGTGGTACACATGAACAGCAGACATTTATTAAGTAAAGTAACATGTTTTTCACGACTTGGTTCCACAGTTTGATTTTTCTTCTTTCAATTTCCGATCCACTTCTTCTGACTTAATAACAACGCATTGCAGATCTGAATAGTGTTTTTACATGAGTCCAATTGTAGTTTTATTCGGTGCTGGTACTGCACCCGTAGCTATTCCGACTTTTTCTGCAAATTGCGTACGTAGAATGCGAATCTGAATCATATTTGCTACTATGAAATACATCTTTGTCTATATTGCCTACATCTGACAAAGTTACAGTGTAGATTATAGGGATACAAGTCAACGCACACAAATACGTATTGATATACATATCCTGGAGTTGTCAGTTTTCTTCATGTACATCAGATTGCCAAGTCTGTCGGATTGCTCTAAAATGATTGATGACATGCACGCCCGAAGATCAGCAAAGCCTTCCGTGCTGCAATCAACTGTCATCATTTCTAGAATATCGTCTGAAATCATACAGGGACGGGCAAGACAAATTGTTGTACGAACATATGCTGTTGTTATTAATATTTCCACGTATCGTTCTAACTAAAATATTACTGACTTAGTAACTAGGTAGACCTTAATAAGTCTGAGTTTCTTTATATGTCGTACTCCCAATTGTCACCACCACCGAAACAGTTGACCTTTAGGAGGAACGAAACTATTTTAATTTTAATTTTGAATCACAAATCTACCATTTTCTTCTGAAATTATTTAGCTTGTTAGCTATCGCCAGCTAACTGTTAGTTCTGGTACGAAGTCAGAATACTTCACATTGCAATATCGATGAATTTAACGAACTTATCTAATCATCACATTTTCTTTTCTGAAATTAATGTTTCATGTAGTA
Source organism: Sinohyriopsis cumingii (assembly GCA_028554795.2). Lineage (NCBI taxonomy): Eukaryota > Metazoa > Mollusca > Bivalvia > Unionida > Unionidae > Sinohyriopsis > Sinohyriopsis cumingii. The sequence goes on along the minus strand of CM068835.1, from coordinate 94,218,732 downwards.
CATATCTAATTTGATCAGTAGAATTAGAACTTGACATTTAGCATTACTGTACTTTGGTCTGTGGAATTAGAACTTGGTATTTCGTGCTTCTGTAGTGTGTCCTGTGGAATTAGAAGTTGGTATTTATTGCTTCTGTAGTTTGGCCTGTAGAATTAAAACTCGGCATTTATTTTGGAATGTGCAATGATAATCTGGTATTTAATAACTCTGTAGTTTGGCCTGTAGAATTAAAACTCGGCATTTATTTTGGAATGTGCAATTATAATCTGGTATTTAATAACTCTGTAGTTTGGCCTGTGAAAATATAACATTGAATTTAGTGCTTCTGTAGCTTGGCCTGTGGAATAAGAACCTGGTATTTAGTAAAGCTGTAGTTTGACCTGTATAATTGTACCTTGGTATTCAGTATTTATGTAGTTTGGCCTGTGGAAGTAGATCTTCCTGCATATGGCTCGAGTGAAATTAAAAGGAGAATGTACGGAATCCAGTCAAATCGCATTCCCACTTTTATAAGATGATCTGTACATTACCCTGACAGCATGAGAAATAAACATATTACCTTCATCATGTTATATGAAACAAGCCACTCTCATCACCTGATTCAAAACACATTAACTTCGTCAATTGATAAGAAAGTACATTAACCGTAGCACGTTATTAACGTCTATGCACGTAGTGCTACACATGACAAGAACATTCATAGGCGAAAACACATACACTCACGCAGTCTTCCTATTAACACCCGTAATGATTCACAAAGCGCGTGAAACTAGTGTTGTGAGGATCGGATGTAATATGCAAACATATTTGTTTAAAGACTGAATATATTTAATTATGCATAATTCACACTTAGTCTTATTTCATGTATTTTTTGATTTAGTTCTATTAGGCCCAAATTTGTATACCTGGTCGTCGACGACAAGCCGTCAGGGTCATAACTCAGGACGTGTACATAAAGTAGTGCTACTGGACGCAAAACATGCTGAATAACTAGCTGTCTACAGTAAGTCATCAAGGCCATAATGCAGAAACTCATTGCTGTCTCGAACCTATATTACGTCGCTATTAATTTACATCACTGTATTTCAGATGACATGATCATGTTTATATTTTTCTATTTGAAACAAATGGTCCGGATTCACATGTATGTACTGTTGTTACCGATTCACATTGTCTACACTTGCGTACTGGTATTATTAGTTTTCTATGTCTAGATGTGTCTACCGGTATTATTAACTCACTTTGTTTACATGTGCGAACTGGTATTACTAACTGCCTGTTGCCACTTATCTACATTTGTTTACTGGTATTACTAAGTTCTTTTGTCTACATTTGATTTCTGATGTTACAAACCCCCTGTTTCGAGAAAATATAAATTTTGACATTACATTGAAATCAAAGGTCTCAAAAAATGGAGAAATTCGTAACTGGCCACAAATGTACATCTTCGTAATTACCGTTGCTTTTTAGTTTTGCTTTGGTTTTGTTTTGTATTTAAATTTTGAATTGACGTAACGGAAATTCCCTCTGATTAACTGCATATTAATCGAGTATATAAAACAGGTAATACATTAAAGGCCAAGACTGTATTATTCATGTGTTCTGTTCTTCTGATTTGACCTACTAATGACTTCAATTAGTACATTTACAGTGAAATTAGCTTCTTGGGTTGAATTGCAAGAAAAGATGGATACTATAACACATTCTGACATGGCGTTATACTCAATACAGTTGCATCGGCATCATCTTTCAGTGGGAGATATTGTTATGTATGCAATCCTTTATTTGTCAGTAAAATTATATATTTAACATTTCCAACTATATGCTAAATTTCAAGTTTAAATTTATAGTATATTATGTTCATCCTTACACGGTAGTAAGATATATTATATGTTAGATATTTGCTATAATTCATCTTGATGGGGTACATGTTATCTGAAAGGATTAAATGTGCCTCTGACAAATAAACCACAGTGCTGCAGCGCAGTTAATGTTCGCAATTTGTCCGTAATCAGTGTAAAGACAGGATTCAGCCCCAATTTTTTCTGGATATCCATAGTGCCAAGTTGTATATGATGCCGTCTCACCATTCCACCCCTTATAAGCTGTATTTGCATCCACGCCTCGAAGTCCAATCCATAAAGCATTTGTGCCTGTAAGCTGTTGTTGTTGTTGTTGTTGTTGTGGGGTTTAACGCCATTTTTCAGCACACGATAGGCTATACATGGCGGCCAGTATTATTGGTGGAGGAAGAACCCGGGAAACCCCGGAAAGAACCACCGACCCTCGAGAAGCTACTGGCAAGCTTTCTCACATACCCACATTGGCTGAATCTTAGACTCGAACCGCCGCAGATAGACGTGAGATGGCAGTGATCTGTAACGAAGAGCGCTTTAGACCACTCGGCCACTCGGGGCCCCCGCCTGTAAGTATATATATATATATATATATATATATATATATATATATATATATATATATATATATATATATATATATATATATATATATATATATATATATATATATATATATATATATATACAAACATGAAAATAACGTCACTATGACCTTATTTTCATGTAAAGGTTTAGTACTCCTGGCGAAAGATCGCAGTAACGAGGCATACATTTCTACAAGAAAATTAATCCAGGAAAATGACGTACTTATGAAACCACATAATCCGTATGCAAGAGCCAATATGTGGCATTGATTAAAACAGCCGGATGAGCGCTTTAACTGGGTAAATATGCTGTATGTGTAACCTGGTATAATATGCGTATTAACTCTCCATTCATCACACATAACGGTTACACTGGTTACTAAACATAACATGCGTATGAACTCTCCATCCATCACACATAACGGTTAGACTAGTTACTAAACATAATATGCGTATGAACTCTACATTCATCGCACATACCGGTTACACTGGTTACTAAACATAATATGCGTATTAACTCTCCATCCATCACACATAACGGTTACACTAGTTACTAAACATAATATGAGTATGAACTCTCCATTCAAGGTACATACCGGTTACACTGGTTACTAAACATAATATGTGTATGAACTCTCCATCCATGACACATAACGGTTACAATAGTTACTAAACACAACATGCGTATGAACACTCCATTCATCACAAAAAATGTTAGATAACAATAAAATTATAATCATCATTCATGGGAAGATTATCTGGATTTTTTTTCATTTATCTATGAAAAATTTTTTTTTTTTTTCTCCTATGCATGCCTTTTACGGTAAATAGTATATTCTAAGGAAATACCATACTTCTCTAATATCAAAATTTGTATTTTCCAGCCTTTCATCACAATTTTCATTATGTCTTAGACGTTTACAGACAAATAATAGTCTGCTGACGGTAGACCTTAGGCTTGTCGTGGTTTATATGAAGCTTTCCTATATGAATGTCTGCCTTTTCTATAGTAAAATCATATATTTGGAATGGCTTTTACTTTTCTCCAGACTTTATTTGGAAACAATTTGTATTTTGTTCAAGCCTGTTACTATAAAAACTCTTCTGAACAACATAACCGCTACTCTAATATGCAACCATTTCTTTTTGTTTTCGTTCTACCGCATTTTCAATATTTTCACACTGATATCATTATATTCGCATTGTTAGCAAATATGTTGCTCGACATACCATGCTAGGCATATAAATGGAACGTCTGATGACGAAATATCCCAGACTAGCTCTCCTTTCATCTATTCATGTAATTCAAGGCCGAACGTAGAGTTAGCCTGAGGTCTACCGTCAGCAAACCATATCACTGGATGCCTAACAACTTATTTGCTAACAATGCAGTTATAATGAGATCAGTGTAAAAATATTGAAACTGCGGTAGATCGCAAAAAAGGAAGAAATGGTTCTGTATTAGAGGAGTGGTTATGTTGCTGAGAAGAGTTTTTACAGTAACAGCCTTGAAAAGAATAAAACTTGTTTCCAATCAGACTTTGGAGAAAAAGAAAAGACATTACAAATATATGATTTTAATAAAGAAAATGCAGAAATTCATTTAGAAAAGCTTCACATAAACCACGACAAGGTTTTATTTATCATATAACCGTATCAATTCATGTAAAACGCTCATTCAAACGCAATAATCAATGATACAGATTTGATATCTCAAAAGGCGACAGGATGCTTTTGCGATTAGGTCATCTTAAATATTATTGCATCCGTTCATGTTTAGCATGTAGTCATTAGATAGTCAGTGTCTAAGGCTCTCGTCTTTACGATAACTTCTGCGCGGGTGAGTTCGGCTCTAGATTCGACCAACATCGGTATGTGAGAATACCTAAACATTAACGAGTCGTTGCCTTAATGATACATTCCCTTGCAAACGTTAACGCATTGATATAGGTAAATTGTTAAGATGCAATGGCTGTAAATGTGAATGAAAACTGCAATATATTTAGCAAATATGCACCACTTCCAGATAATACAGAAGACGTGGGTAAGAGGAAACTTATTAATGAATATGACGGAGTATTTCCATTCATGCACGTGTAACATACTGTAACAAATACACATAGGAGGTAAAGGTCAAAGTGTCACATACAACTGTACATATCCAATCTATAATATAATCGAAGGTTGCCAAAGCAAAATATACAGGAGTAGTTCTATCAAAGTCTTTTTCAGGTGTCATGTACTTGCAGAAACCAATTCTGCTTGGGGAAAATTTAACAGATGAAATTAACATCATCTCCATGTTGATCTGAGATCGCCTATTTAGTTGGCCTCTACTTAATACTCTTATGCATGAGACGTTATCCACCTGTTGGTCTACGATCGCTTAGTTAGTTGACATTTCCCTAATAATCAGATGCACGCTTAGTTAATTGACCTCTATCTAATAATCGCATGTAATAAATGTCAGCCACCTGTGGCCTATTATCATTTGCTTAGTTGACCTCTGCATAATAATTCTATGCAAGTAAGATTAGCCTCATTTGGGCCTGAACTCATTTATTTAGTTGCCATCTGACTAATAATCAGATGCACAAGATGTTAGCCCTTCGTTGGTCTGAGATTTGTAATTCGTTGATATCTAACTGATCATCATTTACAACAGTCGTTAGGGCCATGTTGCAATGAGATCGCTTACTTACGTGATATGTGAGTAGTATTCATACGAACGAGGCATCGTCCACAAAATCTAGGTCAGTAGGGTGTATATGTAAAAATATCTTTCACTGCTTTTCATAGAAATGATGGTTTAAAGTTTGTGTTACTTTGCTGTAATTTAATACAGTAGTCGTTTATAAATGTATGTATGCTACATATATGAATATCTCAAAAACGAAATGGCTCAGATCTAAGGTGAAACATGTTAATTTGTTATAATAAAAAAGACATTTAATTAAGCATATATTGTTTGGCTGAGCCACTTAGACCGACACATAATCAAAATAGCCATTGACCACTGAAAATTAACAGTGTTAAAGAAGGATTTATACAGTGTTGGTCCTATGTAAAAATGTTTGTTGTTGAAGGCATTAACTTGAATACCTTAATCAAAACTATACAATGACTTCCTCACAAAGGAATAACTAATTTTTATTTGTACCTTTAATGCAGACTTGTTTTCAATTTTCCGCAATCTGTTATCATCTGATGACACTTCATCAAACAACTGTCTAGTGGACCATTTTCATGTCATAAATCGTGTATTCCATTAGCCAATTTCCTTCAGACAAGGAACCAACTTCCCATAATGGGTATGAACTAATATAGTATCTTGTTGAAATATCACGTGTTGTATCTATACATGGGTGCATTCAAAGATGTTGCAAATTGATTAAATATTGTAAATATTTTATCATCAAGAATCGCTTGTCTGTTGGATTACGTCAGTGGCAGACTAGGAATCTACCCTTAATAATTTAAACGAGCTGAGAAAGCTGAATACCCTAATATATGTAAGCACGTATTCCATTGTGCATTGATTTTATACTCAGGGATGCGAGACAGCAATCAAGTCACATACACTGGTCATGTTAATATTTCATGAGGAAGATAATACGAAATAATTGACTAAAATTATCATGCAATCAATGTGATTAAATAATTCACTTCATATTCTTTGCTCTATTCCCAACGTGCCAGTTTGAAAATTTTAACATGAAAATGCAATCTCGGAATGAACAAAATATAAATAAAATATGAAAGAAATAATAAAATATTTGTCTGTAGAACGGAAATAGAACACTAATGATACATACACAAAGATGTTATTTCACACTACTTTCAGAAAATTTATCCTTTTTGCTTCATCATCCAGACATAAGCTTGTGCAATTAGTTTGTTTGCATGTTTGTTAGAAGCATTGTGTTACGGAATCCTCACGTTAAACGTTTAATGACGTAGCAGGACATCAAAGTCAATAATGAAAAGAGCAAAGTTTGAACTAAATCATTTTTGGAATGTAAAAATAGAAACAAAAGGAGATAAAAAAATAAGCTACTTCAAGGTTTTCAGCATTATTAGAAAAAATATGCATCGACTAATGTGTAAAATATTTCGAATAATGAATTAAACTGGCACGTATAGCTATTTCATGTGTAGAAACTCTTCTATGAGACCTATTCATAACTGTATGCAGGTGAAGGCAACTGCAGCAAATATGCCAGTGAAAATGATTGTAAATCTTGAAATCTATGAATGCTAATTGTCTAATATGTATTCAAGATCTAATAATCCAGAGACATTTTAGTGCTAAAGTAGAAGTGCATTTTATTTGTTTATTCATAAAAACCTTTGAAGGGAATCGTTGAAATTGTAAATTTAAAAAAAAAATCAAAGTGCTCAAATACTCTAGTGGATATATTTTACGTGACCGGAAGTAAATATTATCAATATCATATGAAGGCAAACATACACATTGCACGTGTTATCACTGACAGGAATTAAAAGTGTTGCTAGTAGCAATAAGAGGGTATGGATAATGTATTTGTACTGCTTGAGTCGCGTATTCATACTAATTCTTTATTGTCTGGTGGGAATCCAACAACAGACTATTTTGTTTTACAGTGGGATGGGAATACTGCACAATATTAATTCTTTACAGTGGAATGCGGATACTGTAACACACTACTTCTGTACAGTCTTACGGTGGTTTTGCTACACACGAATTATGTACAGTCTCGTGGGGATCGTGCTCAATATTTCTACTAATTTTCTTATAAATAAGATACTTTAAGAACGATATTGTGAAAGTAAATATTGGGTATGGATTAAAAATTACTGTAACTGTTGAAGTTTTGCTGTATCTGAATAAAGATTGAATCGGTGACGTAAATTAAATAAAGGCCATATCACGGAAAGGAGAGTGATGTTCCTGAACGAGAGATAACACAGAATAATTTAAATAAAGTGTTATGATAATCTTATACACCGACTTCTTATTTGATCCAATGTGGAAAATGGGAGCCAGCACTCGACGAATTTTGACCCATACTGCATGCAAAAAATCCACTTCCGAGATTAAGGGGTGCTCTGTGGTACTAAAATGAATATTCATAAGAACGGAACAAGTCATCCGGCACATTAATGTATGCAAGGCATACTACTTAATTCAATGGTCAAAAATAATTCAGAACAAAATCATTAATCAGCATGTTTAATGATTGTTCGCTTACCTGTATGGTTTCCTTTTGTTTTAAAACATTAACGTTTGCTTGTTGCCAATCTTGCACTATATTTTGGTAAAAAAACTTTACCCTAATTTCTATGTGACATAATTTAAGGTTCAATCAATACCCATCAAGGCTGATTTGTCCATCGCGTGTAGTCATAATTATGATGAAAAATATAGTAAATCCTTATCCGATGTATTACTTTATTTAATCAAGAGGTTTACGTAAATATGTGTTCCTTTTAGTCGTTGTATGTAACAGTTATACGCAATTGTATGGTTGACACATACTATTGAATTGCAGCATGCAGGTGATAAAAGTTCAGTCATTGTTACTTTGCTTGATTCATGTGTGGACAAATATTAAACATGAATACATGCAGTTCAGTTTTATTTTTAAATGCGGTTCAGGTTTAATCATTATTGATGTCTCATTCTCATTGTGTATAAGAAAGGGTCAGCATTCTTGACATCCTTGATGATCAGTTCACCTTTGTAAATTCCAGCAACTGCATGCTTTGAAAATATATCGGTCCCTTTTGCTAGTTCCTTAGATGTGTGTATTAAAGAAATATAGTTAGATCAGAAAATTAGATTTTGGAAACATTCAGTGGGATTTTTATGATAAACGAGATACATGTATGTAACACATATTTTATTGCTTTAGAATGATCATGCTAACTGTACATTATACGAATTAAAAAAGAAGAGATGAAAGATTTTTTGCCAAACATTCATGGAAAGCACAAAGCTATCAGACCAGTACAGCTTGTGTTTGGTTCATCTCAGTTGTGTCTCCAGACAACATAAGATTATTGGGGTTTTGTACATAGTTATAATGTTTCCCATCAATGATGATTTATTTCTAATTACTTTATATTTCTCGTCAGGGTAGATACGTCTGTAGTTACAATTATTCCTGCCTATGATGTTTCATTTATTGAGATAACCCCTTTGTAAGAGACAAAAAGTACATAAAATAAAATATCAATGACTAAACGGACCAAGTTAATCTTACTGTCGTAAACCTCGTCTAATATCAAAAGGCAATTCCTATATGTAGAAACGCAGATTAAGGCAAAAAACATACATTACACATTATAATGTATGCAATCCTTTATTGTCAGTCAGATGTTATATTTAGCATTTCCAGCCATATGCTAAATTTCAAGTTTAAATTTGTAGTATATTATGTTCATCCTTACACGGTAGTAAGATATATTATATGTTAGATATTCGCTATAATTCATCTTCATGGGGTATATGTTATCTGAAGGATTAAATCTGCCTCTGACAAATAAACCACAGTGCTGCAGCGCAGTTAATGTTCGCAATTTGTCCGTAATCAGTGTAAAGACAGGATTCAGCCCCAACATTTTCTGGATATCCATAGTGCCAAGTTATGTATGATGCCGCCTCACCATTCCACCCCTTATAAACTGTATTTGCATCCACGCCTCGAATTCCAATCCAGAAAGCATTTTTCCCTGTAAGTATATATATATTTTTCCCTGTAAGTATATATATATATATATATGCTACAGCCATTTTTATAATAATGTTATTCTTAGTTGTAAACATTACTGTGTATTGAAGAGTGAGGTAATAATAATAACAATGGCACGAACAAAACGACTAGCTCAGGAGCGTATGGTAACACTGAAGCGATATTTACTAGCCCGCGATGCGGCGAAGAAACATTTACAATGTTGTCGCGGAAGCCTTGACGAAACCACTGCTGGATTCGAAGAAACATTTGCCCTATTCATGAGGCCCACGAACGAAATCGCCGCAGCGACAATGTGTGTGGAATTGACAAGCGCCAGCCAATCTTGCCAGATACAAAAGATGTAGCATTAGCAGCCACGATTGAACTTGGTGTGACTGTAATAACAACCACGTTGACATCAGGTGGCGCCCCAATAGGAGTAGGTATCCGGGCAAAATCGTTAATAGCTGGAGCGGTTTCCGGGTGGAGTAATTTAATGTCAGCGAGGCTCACACGAAAATTCAAAAGCACATCCGGTAAAAGACATCCGCGCAAGGGAGCCTGCACGGATTTACACATTTATATTAGCCGGCCATTGGCGACGGTGGGATTATCACCCATGAATGTAAAGCATGTCTGCTCAAGCTTGAATATTTTAACATGCAAGAAAATAAAACATCGCACTGAGTAGACTAGCTGGCCAACAACAACAACAACAACAGAAAATATTTCTGGACAAACACTATCGTGCCCATTTTACTCAAAAAAAGCCTCTTAGTTTTCGACGATTTGTAATTGCCGATCCGATTTAGCTCGTATGTTGTCAACGTCACGTGTAAACGGAACTAACTCCTCCATGTCTCTGTCAATCTTCCACACAGCGTTTTAAATTTCCTTGATATGTCTAAGTTATTTTGACAACGTACATCATCCGCTACTAATTAAGGCTAAATATTTTCATTCTTCTCATCAATTTCGGATATGGTTAGCAGTGGATCTATCTAGTAGCATATGCAGTTTTTTTTTGCCTGCGAACGTCAATCGAACCCGCTCTTGCAATTTCCAATGTTAGCCATGTGTTCTCATTACGCGGTAATAAACTGTAAATGATATATCAAGTTAGCAGCGCTTTAGATCAATGCGGCATATGCTCCCCTAGCATAATCAGATATACAGTAAAAATACATTTCATTACTGGTCCCGTTCACCCTGTTTCAAATGAATGTCCCTTTATATTTATATTTGATAGCGAGCAGTCCTCCTGAGCCTCGTGCAGGCCAGTATGTTCAGTACCGTCAAATATTCCTTACGATTACGACAAACGAAATAGATTATAATAACATGACTTTACTCACCACACTGATTAATTTATGTCAGTATGGTGTGTATTAAGTGCAGCGCGCTCAATATGCATAATGTTTGTCCTGGATGATATAAAGTTTTACTACACCCAGACATCCGGAGTTTTTTTTCTCTTCTTCTTTTAATTGGTTTCGCCGGGTATTCTTGATCTCTTAGGGGGTAGCTAAAGCTATGATGGGGGGCTGGTTGCCTTCCATTAGAGATATGAATCGTGATCGAGAACATATACTTAAACATGGGTGTCTTTTCCCACTCCTCTGACTCTTTTCGAAATATAAATATGTATTTTCTTAGTAAGTATATCTGTGTACATTTACATGCTTGTTTATTTTTAATTAAACATTGCAAATTGACAGATTGCTGTCGTCAGTAAGTTATTTTGTTTAGTTCATTCATCCACACTATACATACTCGTACATTTCTTAATCATATATTATATTATTTCAGTTGTAATCGATAAATAAGGATGATATTGTTTATGTTATTCATCTATATGTTACATACGTGTGTAGTAGTTCCATCCTTTCTGCATTGCTTGACTAACAGGGAGGCCGCGTTTGTATGACTGAGACCCCATGCAGTTTTTCAGTGAAGGGTGGTCGAAGAATGACCTGCAAGATGGATCCATTCCGCAAAACAAGGCACAATCGATCAATGGGCACTCATTTTTTTCCCACAATATGGATGATGAGTCGAGATTGTTTTCTGAATCATGATCTAAATTCCAGTTGCTACATCTACTCATCGAGGTATCTATAGATGAAAGTAATGTGTTATTTATAAATTATCTAAACGAAACTATTTTTGCAGGATCGATTTTTATTGATAAACAAATCTTTACTTACAGTTTATGTAGCTAACAATTCAGTCGTTCTTATGTTTATTTTCGAGGTCATTTTCAGTCTCAGTTCAATTATATCTGTAGAACAATGGAGAATAATATTAATCTTTATCATTGCAATATATTTTGATTGATAAAGATAAGCATCTACTCAGTCAGATGTTTCGTCAGTGTATAACATATTTGTGTGGTGTATCCTACTTGGCGAGGTGCATAACTAACAGGAGACCTCAGTTGTTTTTTTACTGAAATGTTAGCCTGAACTAGTTAGAAAAGGATAGTGAAGAAGGCTACACATCGCGTATTCAAGGCATATATATATATATATATATATATATATATATATATATATATATATAAAACAACATAGGATCAAGTAGATACGGTCTGTTTCATTCCGACTTGTATTGTTTGTTTTCGAAACAATGACTCAGTATCTACTTATTGCTTGAAATATCTTGGAAGGAAATATATATGAATGTGGGACGAAAATACATATATATCTATGATAGATAAAATTTCAAATTCTACTTGAGGTTTTTATCAGCTACGGTTACGATTTTTCGTCAGCGATCCGGACTGTTTGTTCCGCTGTCGAACTTAGTAAGGGAACTTCCTAATATCCTTGACCCATAATTGCGTAGTGATCAGGCAACAGTTACTTTAATACATCGTAACATATAGTTTGAACTTTTCAATACCAAGATAAAAATCCTATTCAATATTCGCAATTCCTGTATATATATATATATATATATATATATATATATATATATATATATATATATATATATATATATATATATATATATATATATATATATATATAACATTTAAAAGCGAATCATCGACATTTAAATAAACATTGATCATACATGCAATGTTCAACCTTGCTAAAATATGGAAACAAGAACACCGTGGAAAATATTCCAGGAGAACATTCAAAATCAATACTGCCCAATGAAAACGTGAATCAAAACATATATATTTTATTAAATCAAAAATCAAATTAAACACTTAATAAACAAGCAAACATGTGTCGTTGATAAACTATATTTGCCACAAACCACTTCATGCATAAGTTTAAAAAAATATGTTATTTTACATCAACACGATTTAGATACAGACATATAATATAAGCAGTATAAGGATATATGTTTAGTTTTATTGACATAATAATGGATGTAACAATAAACTTTCTAGAAACAGAAGCTACTTGTAAATATTTTAATATAGTTCATTAAGTGATATGGCAAGTACATGAGCTCTTAAATAGACTGAGATATTTTCTTGATTTTAAAATTATATATAAAATAAATGTCAAGCAACTCACACGTACGTTCTTGCCAAAGTTGAAGTCATAATTTGCAGTACAGGCAGGAAAGCCGCCAAAATGCATTGACATCAGTTTTAAAGTAGCAGCTCTGCAGTTAGTGTCCGAATAAAATGGTGTGGAGTTATGCATGTCTGCCATGAAATATTTATATTATAGAGAGTTTGACCATGTGCTTTCTAAATTAACACCATTTCAGCTGTGTACTGTTTTCGTATTTTGTTTATTTACATTTTTTCTTTTTCGATTTGTATACTTTTGCTCTTTTGGTGTCTGCAAGTGGGGCCTACTTTGTGATATTACTTTTGGTTTTGTCGTAGAACACACACAAATAACTATCAATTAACAGTAACACGTCTTATTGTCAATTGCCAGTTTTAATAGGAAAGAAAGAAAGATAGTAATGCTTACCAGAGGCTTGTGATCCTGCTGTCAGGAAAAAGACACCGAGAGGATAAACGTAGGTTGTTGACCTTAACAGGCATGATTTCATGATGGAGTCGCAGAGTAAAACAAAGCAATACATTTGTGTTCCTCCACGAACCATCCCAGTCGAAGAACAACGCTATTAAAAGACGACAAGGGAAACAACGGAACGCTTATGGAGAATATGAGTATCTTCAAAGGGAAGGGACAGATGAGTTGGCCTGTCAAAACATCGTTTCATCAATGTAGAGTGTCACTAGTCGACCAATGAAAATGTAACAATTTTATTTACGTGTATTGATTAGCAAGTGAATGTTTCTAGACTGCTCCTCGAAATTGTATTGTTTCACGCGGACACGCCCTTAACATGAATAATTTACAGCCACATATTAATGAACATAAGTTAACAACGTCAATCCATTAGCCAGATGTATTGATTGACTGAGAAAATATATTAGTTCATCGCATGGAAGTGATGATTGACTGAGAAAATACACCAATTCGGAAGTCAGAACGGTGGATTGACCAAGAAAGGAGAGGTCTACAGTTAATGTATATTAAAGTATAGTAAGTCAAACGATATCGAAATGCATCATCCAGAACTCAAAACCTATGTTAGTTTTCTGCAAAATAATCTTAAATATATGATTAATTGGAATTACTCATTCGTATTGTATTAAAAATACCGATTATACAATATTTCAAATTTTGTCATGGCACTTATTGTGAACGATTCGATCGAAATATATACGTATGATCCATAGTACCAGATATATTGGATATTACATTCATTGGGATGAAATTTAGATAATTCCCTAATTCTATGATATTATAACAAAATTCCGACACGCTAAGAAAACGAACCATGAGTAAGTTCTCTCTCTCTTTTTCTCTGTGTGTTCGACTCTTTAATGAATCCTTTTGAAAGTCAAAGACAAAACATAGACAAGACAAACAAATAAAACAGAAAAACGGTTATGTTTGCAAATCTTTACTTAGCTGTTTCTACAGGGATTAATTATTTTAACTTTATTATGTTTCAACTAGTTTGTTTCAGCTAGTTGCTGATACTGGAAAATATATGTATTGACCTAGAAACTGATGAGGCATAACGACATTGTTATTTTATGTAAATTTATGTAAGCGCAAATTATATGCCGGATATTTCATTGGTATAGTAGTCACAGGCTATTAAGCAAATTTAGAGAATTATTTAAAATACAGTCTGTCAGCTGAAAAAGATAATTGTATTCGTGCATGTTGTCTTTGTGTAGTCTTCTTGGTTTAAACCGCATGGTCTTAATGTTCTGAGCTGGCGTATCCAGTAAGATTTCTTTTCTTTCCTGGTTCGGGAACTCCAGTTGAGGTTGTGAGCAATTGCAATAAGTGTAATATCACTAAAAGTGTGGTAAGGGGAGGAGAAGTGTTCTGCGACCGAGCTTCTGTACAGCTTCTTTGTCATCCAATCAGATCTATGAAGGTTGATCCTTTGTGTAGCTTTTCAGTTTCTCCAACATACTGAAGGCTACAGATCTTACATGTGATGAGAAAAATAACATTGTTTTGCACTTTTTGTTTGGACCATGTATGTTTAGTTTTTCTCTACTCACTGTGCTAGAAAATGCCCTGGTCTCTATCGTATGTTGACCAGTGTTGCACCTTTTATAGCCACAGAGGACAGATTGACTAGGGTAGTCTTGATTAGTGATTGGCGTTAGCTTCGCCCTTACTAGGATGTCTTGAGGTTTTTTCGGTCTCCGGTAGGCTGCTACAGGTTTGTTAGAGAGGATTAACTTTAGTGCGTCCGACGATTCCACGATGGGCCACTGTCTCCCGATGATTTTACCTACTTTGGGGTTGTCTGGATGGTAGGTCAGGATAAATGGTATCCTATCAGCTTTTCCTTCTTTCCATATTTTAGTAAAATTATTAGCATACGAAGGGCCCATTTTTGTTCCCATTGCGGTTCCATTCGTTTGGACAAGTTTTCTTCATTAAATGTAAAGTTACTAGGAAGTGTGTGTTCCAGCCAGACACATTTTCTTTTAAATGATTCTCTAAATTTGCTTAATAGCCTGTGACTACCACAACAATGAAATGTCCGGGATATAATTTGCGCTTAAAATAAATTTACTTAAAAATAACAGATGTCATTATGGCTAATCAATTTCTAGGTCAATACAAATATTTTAAATAATCTAGTTGAATCATAGTATAGTTAAAAGTTTTAATTCCCTTAGAAACAGCCATGTAAAGTTTCGCAAACATAGCCGTTTTTCTGTTGAATTTGTTTGTCTTGTCTTTGTTATGTATTTACCTTTGCCTCAGGCTACTTAGATACTGGTTTTGCACTGTTCGTTGTCAGTTTATTGAACGTATCTAATCAATCCTTGACATACCGTGATCCGTTGCTGGATCCAGTGCACTTGAAAGGATTGTTCTTCGCCATTTTAAATATACTCCTCAATCATCTAGGTAATGTTTATATTTATCTTAGCTGTTACGTATAGAAATGGAGAAACTTTATGATAATGGTGTGATGATAAAGTCTCATTCATAGATTACCGTATCGTCAACTGACTTTTTAAGAATAAAGATAACAATAGCAAAGTAAATATTGGTTATGGATTAAAAATTACTGTAACTGTTGAAGTTCTGCTGTATTTGAATAAAGATTGGATCGGTGAGGTAAAATAAAAAAAGGCCATATCACGGAAAGGAGAGAGATGTTCCTGAACGAGAGATAATATAGAATAATTTAAATAAAGTGTTATGATAATCTTATACACCGACTTCTTAATTGATCCAAAGTGGAAAATGGGAGCCAGCACTCGACGAGTTTTGACCCACAATATTACCCGCCAAAGCTTGTCATTTGCCTAACGAAGATAGCACTAAAGTGGACATTCGATCAAAATAATCAAAATATATAATATCATAAAAGGGTTTATGACGTTTTCTGTTCAGCTTTAGTGCTTTTGCACTCTGCAAACTCAAATACAATCTCCATACACACCAGTCATTTAAATCAGGATCTTCACTTTGTGCCATCAATAAAAATCAACACAACATGGAGCATAATCTCTGAAACACTACGTCCCACTCCTTTACAAAGGCTGCCAGTACTCAAAAATATTCATCCTCCACATCTGCGTCGCCAGAAAGCACGCACAAAAGTGATGGCTACGTGCTATGCCAGTGAGAAGCTTCCACTGTACATGAACATCACCTCACATCCAGCAGTACGCTTGATTTCTAGACGCCCACCATGTCTAGGTCCATGGTCGGAGCTTATGACAGCTATTATGGCATGTTATTTTGTTAAATGGTCCTTCGCACCACTCCCTCGTAGCTGATCTATCAATCTGCCCTCATGGCTTCAATCTTCCACGTCATCAGTGGACCACACTGAACCTCTTTCGGACAGGAGAGGGTCGTCGTGCAGTCACATTGTCGATGCGGCCAGGCTGCTAACTCTTCATGTTGCTGTGGAGCTCTTCAGACCATGTCACACCTTGTGAACAACTGCCCTGTGACCAAGTTCCCCGGTGGGCTGCAATCTCTGCACGTTGCTGATGATGACATTGTGAAACTGCTGAGCAAGCACTGCACACGATAATGCTAATAATACTAACTCCTCTTATCTACTCGTGTGTACAGGTATTCCTAACTCCCCATTGTCCCTTATCTAAATGTGTGTACTGTTCTTACTAATTCATTTTGCCTAGACAAGTGTTTTAATGTTCTTCTCACCCTTTGTGTTTCGATAAGGATATAAAGTTTAACATTCTATATAAATATGTACAACTTACAACATATACGACAAACTGTATGAACAATTTTTATGCTTGCGTTAATATATTAATTTTCTCAGGTTCACTTGATAAAGGAACTGTTTGTGTACGTATGAAAAAAAAATAATGTATATAGGCATGCATAAGGCGTTGTCCATAGAGCTGAAGGTACATCCGCATTCTGTATTTAACATTGTGTACATAATCCATATTTGCAGACATTCGAAAGCATCACTTTAACTCTTTTATTTTAGAGAGCGAAAACATCCAGTTAATTTATATAACTGTCCCTGTCCCTGTCGCTTGATTGTCAGTATTGCTGAATCAACAGCTCTGTAGTTTAAAGGATGATATATTTTGTCTCTGCTGGCCAAGATGTCCCTCAATGTATACAAGTTAATTTAATAAGTAAAATTAAAATGCAAAATAAGATGCGTATTTATTTCAAACATATTGCGTGTCGGTTTATAAAGTAATATCAAGTCGGACACATTTTATATAATTCGTCTAGGTCATTTCCCAGAAGAATATATATATATATATATATATATATATATATATATATATATATATATATATATATATATATATATATATATATATATATATATAATTTTACAGCACAGCAATGTGTTTTGTGCAAGGTGTACATCACATCACACCACAGCAATCTGTTTGTTAAGAAGCTGATTTGGGGATTATACTGAGTTCTACGATGTTTTCTAAGGAAGAGTCAACCACACGGAAATTAGGTAAACTAGGCAATCCCTCTTTAAGATGTCTTTTTCTTCATATAGCTAGGTAAACCAGGTACAAGTTGCTTTTCCATATAGCTAGATAGGCCAGCTTTTAACTGTTTTTAATAGGACTCAAAACGGCAGCCAACCGTAACTTGTCTGTTATTTTAACCTGGTATTAAGTTATTAGTATTGTTGTTATATACGATACGATAATATATACAGACATCAGGGTAGTCACTATATAATTTGATATATTTGGTTGGGTATACAATACCAGAAATTATAGCATTGTTCTTAGACAGTTGCTGCGGGTGAAATCCATTAGGCTGAGATGTACATGTGTCTAATTCGCAAACTTGTATCTAGCATACATGTAGAATATCATCGGTTTAGTCATTTCGAAACGGAGTTCAGGCAATCCTTTAGTGATGTTACGTGGTAGCTAATAATATATAACAGATTTATGTCCGTTCTAAAATGTTTATGTTGAACATTGTGTTGTCTAAAGCAAAAAAGAATCCCAAACACGGAGATATATTCGTATGTTTCTCAACGTCGGCAAACGTTCTGTATATTTTATTCTGATGAGCGCGTTTATACATATCTAGTTTTCCTTTGTAAAGTCAAAGTGTTGAATCATACATTCGGTTTCTCAATATAAAACAGGAAAACTACCTTACCACGCCAAAACGTGATGTGTGTTGTGGGGTGGCAGGTGGAAGTGGTGTAAAATCAGCATACAAATCCTTGCTTATCCAATGAAACTCAGCTTATCACAGTTACGGCCCTTGAAATAACGTTTGCATGGTTCAACATGTTCAGTGATTTAATATGCTTGCATATCAGTTAGAATAGCACAATTAATGTAAACAACGGCGTTATAAGGGATTGTTGATAAGTAGTAGTAGTAGAAGTATATATTTACATTTTGGGTTGCTATGCTTGTCATAATTGTTATGTCAAACTTAAACCTGAGAGAATGTATTTGCAGATCTCATTTTTTTGAAGTGTAAAAGTGACAAGAGGAAATCTGCAAAAGTATGTATGAAAAATATGAACCGCACATCAGAAATTATAAATGTTGATTTGTAGTAAAATTAAATTGTTTTCACCTGCTTCCATAATTCCTCCAAGCAATTACGATTTTATGATAATCATACATATGTCAATTGATACATTCAAAATGTATCTTGACATTGTCATATATTATGCTTATATACGTAATAGCAAGTAAACTCACGGCCGCTAAAGTATAATTATGCCGTGATTGATATGTGCAAAAACAATATAAACACAGGGAATCATCAACTTCTACACAGATAGGGCACATGAAACGCCGAGAATGGCCACACATATCTCTCAGCACAGTATATTCATATATTCTATACAAATAGGACATTCTAAACCTGATTATAAGCACAAAGAAAAGAGTATATTTATGCAGTATACAAATAGGGCACATGAACGCTGAGCACGTGCGTACACGCGTGACATCACTAGTTGGGACATATGTCCCCTCACCGCTATCTTTTCTAATATTCAATGGTGATTTGATACCACTCCCAACCTCCGTAACAAACTACTTATATGGCAGTAACTGAACAGGTGAATGGATTCAAGAAACGCTGAACAATACAATTTAGATATATATATATATATATATATATATATATATATATATATATATATATATATATATATATATATATATATATATATATATATGGTATTCAAACATAAAATCAGTCCTAAAGCGACGTATTTACAAATATAAATTCGTACTGTGCTTGATCCATGGGCCGGATGTTATAGTTATTTAGATGTTTCTTTTCACAGTATACTTAGTTTAGTTTTACTGCACACAACTACATCATACACACACATATATATATATATATATATATATATATATATATATATATATATATATATATATATATATATATATATATATATATATATATATATATATATATATACCCCAACATTTACTAGATTGACTGAAACGGAAATACTATTAGAGTATATACCTCACCTGCAACACTGTTTAGGATAATTTTCTAGAGAATATAAAATATCACGGGTGCTGCTTCACTCTGGTGATGTAAAGATGTAATCGATCTCCAACTAGGGAACCTCTGGTATTTTTCAACGTTCCAAACAAGTTGTACAACCCAACTGAACTAAAGTTCAGTGTATCATATTCCAGTAAAATATTCGTTCATTATCCAGCCTTATAATGAAATGTCAAGGTCTACAAAAAATACCTGTACGTTTGATCATTCATTGCCAGCATTATTAGGGCTAGTCCGCCTAAAGGATTCATCCGATACTGAACATGTATATAATGGGTTTGATGGATATGGTCAAGATGCTTCGATGAATCAAACATACATTATACATGCCATGCATTCTCTTTTCTTCAAAATGGGTCATACCCTAAGACATATTCAAATAAGATGCCATATCAATAGGTCATTCTTGTCGGCCAAAGAAGTATATATGGTTGATTTGCGACTGAGAAAATCAGCTTTCTTCCGACAATGGTCGTCCTCATTTAATACAGACATTCCACATTTGTATTCTGGTTTTCACTTTAATATATAATGCTAATCAGGCTTTGTGATCAAGGTCTGAAGGCAGAGTATGGCGAGTAC
Source organism: Sinohyriopsis cumingii (assembly GCA_028554795.2). Classification (NCBI taxonomy): domain Eukaryota; kingdom Metazoa; phylum Mollusca; class Bivalvia; order Unionida; family Unionidae; genus Sinohyriopsis; species Sinohyriopsis cumingii. The sequence goes on along the minus strand of CM068835.1, from coordinate 94,198,420 downwards.
ACCATTCGTATTTGCATTAGCAAAACCAAAATGTCGTATTCTGTTGATAAAGTCTTGCATGTTATGACCGCTGTAAATAGTTGCCTTTATTTTCGGTAAAGAAAGACTCTCATACTAGTACCCACATACAGAAATGTCCAGCTGAGCAATTAAACAACACCTTTTAATTCAGGATCAAGAACACAGGCATTGTTTTAAATTTACTCTCTTCGGGAGATTATTCTAAATCTTATTTGAATGTATGTTGTTATATGAATTCGATCTTTGAAGAATAAAAACTAAAGTTTGACACTAACATTAAACAGTGCTACGTTTCACCTTGTTTTCTAAGATACCTTATCGTGTGTACATTATATGCACCACAGAGATCCATTCGTTTCTAAGGCTTTGTAAACTTACGACTGTTAACCGCACCACGCAGATCCTTTTCTTCTTGACCATTAGCAGCGGGGGTGGGGGAACCATACAAAATTTATAACATTCCAAATGTCAAAATAAACCCTCCAAAAAAAAAAGGTTTCAAACGGAAATAACGTCTACTACGTTTCAAGAGGAATTCTCGGAGGGAAAAACCTTCCAGGAGGTCCTCCTGAGTTAGTTCAAATACGGTTTCTGGTTGAAAAACTCTAATGGCGCTTCGATTACAAAAAATGAACCAATTCGTTGTCGTCGCCCCCCTGCTGCTCAATTAAAATTTTTTATCAAGACCAACTCGATACCGTGTTCAAGGATGATGTAGGTTTATGGTTATAAATCCGTGCGGGGTTATTTTAGCGCGACTAAAGAAAAGTTTTAATTTATTTATGTCCATATCACCGCTGCACCAAGTTTGATGAACATTTCTCAGTATATGTGTATCAACTCCGTTAAAGACAGTAAGAATAGTACAGTTATCTCTGATCACTTTAGTATTTGTGTATACCGTTGGGTTACATAAATGACATTGTGTGTTTTTGTGTCTACCTCTGGAAAATATCCTGGCAGGATTTGATTGTTTTTCCACCATAATATCATCGTACACAACCATATAATTGATAGTTGGTGATTCATTAATGTCAGTTATAAATTCAACATCATCTCCGCTCTCATTTAACGATTTTGCGCTTTCATTATAATCTTTTATTACATCATAACAACGCTGATCGTCCACAGATGGAGCTACCAGATATAATTTATCCCATTTCATCCACTTCATTATTACATTAAGTAAGAACTGCGCCTTGCCACTTCCAGATGGACCTATAATAATCATAGGAACAGAATTTGGTAACGCTGGTTCTCGTTTCCTTTTTGCAGGAAAGTCAGTGATTTCCATTAGAAAATATATAAAAAGAATATGGATTTACATTGTGTGAAATGCAGGGCGCGCACATCGACAAGTGATCTAACAACCATTGCAACAAAAAATAATAGATCTGCGGTTACGGGCAAGTGTGAATGATGCGGTACAAAGAAATTTAAATTTATCTCCACTGACAAGTCAGGTGAAAAGTCAAAGTCAAAGTCAAAATCAAGTAAAAAAAGAAGCAACACGGAGGTGATATTGCAGCAAAATTAGCAAAACTATCCGGGACTGCGTGGGCTAAATACCCAGGAGAAAAACATCTTCCAGGATATAATTACTGCGGCCCTGGAACCCGACTTGATATCAGACTTGATGACCAAAATCAACCAAAACCAGGTGAGTATCCGATAAACGCTATTGATGCTCATGATGTAGCTTATAAAAGTAAAGATCTGCAGCATAGACATCTCGCGGATGTGAAATTCATTCACGCGTTAAATTCCATTACTGATAAATCTCTCAAGGAAAAATTAGCTAGCTGGTTAATAAAATCCGCGATGAAAGGTAAATTAGCGCTAGGTGCTGGTAAATAATGATAAATGGAGTCGATTTATTATTCGCCAAAAGGATATTGGAGGGGTAGTGCAGCAATTAGTAAACTCGCTGAAGCAGCAAAAGTTACGCGAGTTACTGCTAAAATTTGGTTATCCAAACAGGCAATATGGCAAATTTACCAACCACCGCCTAAACAAATTCACTTTGCACATTTCAATGTCACTGTGCCAAATGAAGTTCATCAGGTTGACATATTATTTCTGCCACATTATATCATTAAAATCCGAAGACGTCAAATAATATATAAATACACGTTAACTCTAGTTGATGTTGAAAGTAGATACAAAGATGCGGAACCGTTAAAGACTAAAACAGCATCTGAAGTAGCCGATGCGTTTAAGCGGATTTATCAGCGTGGACCTCTACGATGGCCACATCTATTACAAGTTGATCCTGGCAGATAATTTCAAGGCGCATTATCATCGCTGATGAAACAACATAATGTCACCATCAGACGAGGACATACTGAAATTCACCGTATCAGGCAATTGTTGAACGATTTAATCGAACACTTGATGAGCGGTTATTTGGATATCAATACGCGAAGAAAATTATTCAAGATAAAAGATCTCGCAAATGGGTTGCAAAATTACCAAGCGTGATAGCTGTTTTCATTATTAATTTCATCAGCCATTGACTCATCCAAGACAATTCTCCGCAGCTGAGATATTCTTCTGACTCTGGACACAACCAAATAAGCTAAGTTTGACCACTCGATTCGATCATCAACGATCCAAACAACTATATCAGAGATAGTTAGTCCTTGAGATGAATGTATCGTCATTGCGTATCCTAGCGTCCACGGGGATTTATCAGCGCGCAGTGCATCTTCAACAACATTGACATGAACCGCAACAATATCATTTAATACTAAATTCTGTTTCTCGGTCTGTCCTGGCATATCAATGTCGATATTCTGTAACCGCGTATCAGCTGGTCTATAACACAATGGCACTGGCAGTGTTGGAAATATTTTCTTGTGTAATTGAAGTAACTGCCGTTGAAGTGTGTATCTGACTATCTTTCTACTTGCCACTATCAAATGGTTTGGTTTCCATGTTTTTCAAAAGTCGTTCAAGGAAGTTTCTGAAATCACCTCGCGCATAATTTCGCACTGAGTTCTATTCGGTTGTAGTGTGATTTTTTTTTTAAATTCCTTTAATTCTGCATCGATAGATCTATGATCATCAGTCACTACTTCGTAATAATCAACAAAATTGTTCAACCAATCGTGTGGGGATGGTCTAACAAACGGAGGTGGCTGACAGTGATCGCCGCACATAACCACTGCAGCATTTTTTGTTAAAAACCAATCGAGAAATATTTTTAATGTTTCTAACGGTACCGTACATATTTCATCCCAGATAATAACCTTTGGAATATATTTCTCCCCCATTCGATCTGGAGTCCACACACCACCGCTGTATTTGAAAAAGCTGTGATAAGTACTAAAATTAACTCCTCGTTGCTTCATCTCCCTGGCAAGTCTGTGTGTAGGTGTTAGCACAATCATATCTGAATTCCGAAATTATTCGATTACTCGAGTTGTCTTACCAGAACATCCCGCCCCTCTCAAATAACGGTTTTGTGTCTGGATACTGGATCATACACAGATCGACATTTCTGATAATTCTTATTTACAATAACTATTATTAACCGCAACATCAGCGGATTCACAATAACAATGTAACATTTCCTTTTTTATTCGTCACGAGCTCCATGATTCATCATTGCTTGTGAAACGAGCCAGTAATTCTGAATATTTGTTATCGATATAAAATAAACCCGTAGCAACTCTAACTGCAGTGTTAGGAAATATATTTATCATCGATATTAAATTTATACAAACATAAGCCAGCATCGAAGATCTTAAATGGGTGTACTGAGGTGATTCTCCATCAATGTAACTAACAATTGTGCCCATCCGTGTTCCGTCAGATAAGGGAGCATCTTCCCGATTACAAAATATATTTCTCGCAGTGGCATCATTAATTATAAAATCTAATTCAGCGTCATCCATAATCAGTCGTGAGTGATGTCGTTTATGATCATATGCACCACCTTGAGTAAATTTACCGATTATTCTTCTACCGAGATCTTTTGCTGTTTGTTCACTGTTGCTGAGTTTAATCTTAAGAATATTAACAATGACATCCACGGGTAGGTCCGGATATTCCTGTTTACATTCTTCGGTGACTTCATCGAGACTGATACGCTCCGGTGTTGGTAACCAAACCGAAGTCTGTTTTCGGTACGATATAATTGCTTCACTGACCGTCAACGATATCAGTATTCTTTTGTCAAGCATATATCGTAATAACACTATTGGCGCCCAACGTTTCTCAGAGAAGTGTCTACCAAACCAAACATAACAGCACCGATGAAGATTCATAGTGAATTCAAACGACGTTAGACGAGCAAATCCTGTCAGATCAAAATCGGGTAATGGACCATTAATCGATACTCTTACCATCTCATGACAAGGATGACAAAACCTCGCAAAATATCCGTCCCACTCGCCCATCCCAAGAAAACTTCCAGAATAACACGCGGTCATGTCCACGGAAATCATCTCGCTTCTACAAGCCGCCGTGTCCGTATTCGATACAACTATTCTGGACATCTTCAAGGAACTCAGGGTGTGTTGGTCTCCATGAATTTTTCTCTCTCGCGGCATGGGCAGCAACTGACGGGACTGTAAAGCAATTAGTTAATAATTGCTCAGTATTTTCTGAGTATCTCTGTGCAAGTTTGCTCATTTCTTCGTGGAAAGATTTTTTACGATATAATTCGACGTTAGGTCTTACAAATTGATCATACTCGCCTTCTTCGGAACTTTTAAACAACCACACTGACACAGGGTTGTTTTTGCTTATTCGGCTGAATGCATCAAATATTCCACTCCAAAAGCTCTCTGACGAGTAATATCTCACAAGACGATTTCGAAGAAATATTGTGACTGCATTGGTCCAAGCATGGGCGTTGTGATCAATGATATTTATTGGAGCTCCTTGCGATTTATATTTCGATTTGTATAATACTTCCCCTGTTATCGTTGTTACGGTTATGGGGCATCTTAATGCTTTTTCTAACTCGGCGACATCGTTTATTGACGCTCCTGTATCCTTAACCGATTCAGCCCATTTGCTTATTTTTTCACATCGCAGATCAGTTAAACCGTTTCCATGCTTCGCATTTGTAAAATGTTCTATTACTCGCTCGGCCACACAATTCAGCTTTGAAAATTTCATCGGGACAAGATCATCAATGTTGGTTTTTTTATCGGATAAATTCCATAAATGACCGCTGTTACAGGATATGATCGAGTCTAATATGGTTTGTCAATCCCAGTCAGCATTCCTGGTTTTGAATCTTTACTTAACAGAGCGGTTTTTCCACCAGCAATGACAGGGTCACGTTTGTCACGGATGATCCACGTATCATCATCCAAGCGCACAATAAACTTTATTCTGAAATGGTATTTTTGATTGAGGTAATGGATGATTGTTTTCGCTCGTGTATCGTTCATTGTAGCATCAATGACATCGTCGTCGTGTATAATTTTGAATGTGGATCACACGTGAGATGCTCCACCATTACGAAATTCGTCTTTAGCATCTCTGATAATATCCAACAGATCAGTCAGGGCTCGCCTTCGCGAATCGGGGGTTAGTCTGCCAAGATCAAATCTAGAAGCTTTCCGGGGCTTGATTGCAGATAATCTCTCAAACGCCTCTATATTATATTTAAGACAAATATTTAAATAAGAAATATTATATATATATAATGAATCAATGCAAGTGGTTCAAGGTAGGATCTGTAACTGTTTGTAACAAATCCTGCAGAAAAGACTTCTGCGGGGAACATTCCCAAAGCATCCGAAGGGGGAGTTCAGGACCAATACCGTGTCTACATTGAGGTATTGGGGTCAGAGATAAAACACAATTGTGCGCGGGTTGCGGGGGAAAAAGACAACGCGAACTTAAGCGATATTATAACAAAAAAAATAAAAAATAATCATGATGCGTTGAAATGTGAGCGCGATTATATAACTAGGTTTCAGACAAATTATAAATTAGACAAATGACATTGTTATATAAAATGAACCAGGAATTTGTCCGACACTCTATCATCAAGAATTACGAAGCGTCAAGTAATGGTGAAATTAGAAATTGCAGGTTGAAAAATCCAGTTGGTGCTGTTATTAATACTGGTTATCTAATGTTCAGAGCTGGGTATACAAATTATCTCTGTCATCGTTTTGTGTTTGAGGTATTTAACTGGGTGATTGAAGATGGTCTTGTGATCGATCATATAGATAAAACTAAATTTAACAATAATTTATCTAACCTACAAGCCAACTCACAGACCGAAAATTCTGCACGAGAAGGTACAGGTAAATTTGTAAAAACAACCAGAGTTGTCAGATCTGTCAACATAAGCACCGGTGAAGAAAAAATATTTAAATCAATGCACGCGGCTGGCAAGTATTTCGATATTCACCCGTATTCGGTCCAATTTGTTGCAGAAAATAGAGCCAAATCATCGTCTTCATACCGGTTTGATAGCTGGATTTTATTTCGTTATGTAGATGCAGATAACGGAGGTAACTCTGCAGTGGTTGTGTAAAAGTCAATGATGCAATTATCTCCCCCTTGACTCGTCAAGGTCGTTGCCTGTAAATATATTATCCAGCGAGCAGAACTATATATAGTTTTTTCTTCCACAGCCAATTGCATGCACACTAGCAGCAGTCTATTTTCATCCGCGTCTTGATTAAACAATTGTCAGTACAGGTAAATGTTTCATCAAGGAGATTGCACAACACAAAGGTAATATACATTATCCAGCGGCGGGCAGAACTGTATACAGTTTTTCACAGTAAATTGTAACCGTCCTACTGTGTACACACTAACAGCAGTCTATTGTTTCACCTGCGTTTGATAAAATCAACAATTGTCAGTACAGGTAAATGTTATTTTCACAAAATCTAATTCAAAACTTCAAACCTAGTTCAGAACTTAAAATCTAGCTCAGAATTCAGCTGCAGCTCTGTCAATAGTTACCTATATGAGAATTTTTAAATCCTATATCCTCAGATGAGACCGTAGTGTAGTGGTTAGCTCAGCCGACTCTCGTCCCTGACTTATCGCCGCCATCAGATCGAATCTTGTAACGGACAAATTGTGTCGACGGTGCAAGCAAATATGGCTTTTATGGTGGGGGGGCCAGCAAAAACCCTTCATGTACATATCCTCCTCCACGTTAAATCGTGGGGGTGAAGTTTCATCACCCCTGGGATTTAATCCGGGGTGGGTATGAACATGAAAAATACACACTTTCGCTTAGAGAATTCGCTGGAGGTATGTTTGTGAATACGCCAATCAAAAATAAACAGAAAAAGAGAAAGCTCTACGTCACATGGCTCTCATTCAGAAAGAATGCGGCCAAAAAGAAACGATTCACGAAGGATGCCAAGAATCGACAAGAAACGATCTGTAAGACAAATGTCTCCGAGATAAAATCCTGAGACAAAAGTCTGAAAGGACCTTCGTGGAGACACATAGGCCAGTGCAAGACCCGTGCTTTAATAACCGCTCATCAAGGCTGCTGTTTATTTTTTCTTTTAAATATATAATTATATAAATAATGAACTACGAAAATATAAATGAAGTAATTGTTGCTATTAAAAAATTAGAAGAAAACAAAATTAATATATCTGATGAATTAAATCCTGAAAAAATGATGTCTGATTTTGAAGCATTATATGAGGCTAAATTGGAAGGTCGATATATTTTGCCTGCTCAGTATAAATTTACAAAGAGAATGCAGACAGGATTATATAAATCACTAGCTACAATACAAGAACAGCAACTAGATGAATTTGTCCCCATCTGCGGTGCAATCGAACAAATTAGATTAGCGTTATCCGAAGAATACGAAGCCAGGAAGGTAATTAGTACGCGTGCAAGACAGCTGAGAAAAATTATATCAGATCGTGAGTTAGATCCCCTTGATGAAATTACTGGGAAATGAAGTCAGATACGTGGAAATGAAATCGAAAGTAGAGTCGGTCTCGTACTGACAGAAAAAAAAATTATTTTACCCACATCAATCTGATTTTTTTTTACCCACATCAATCTGACCTGCATCAATCAATCTGATTCACTTGTATCATCTGCATCTGGATCAATCTGATCTGCAGGGTTAAATAATATTTCCTTAAGCCGATCAAGTGTAATGCAGGAATGCATGTTATTTAAAATCTGGTTTCTGTCACATGTGGTCATACAAGCACGTTTTTGCCGCAGTTCATCTAACTGTTCCTGTGTTAATAAAAAGTCGTCATTACCGAATATATCAATAAATAAATCAACTGTGCCGACGAGGGATTGCATAAACACATCTTTGATGTAGTTTTCAAGTGGTTGTTGAGAAAAAAATTTTCACATGCTGGTACATATATAATACTCGTTTGGTTAATTAGAAATAAAAGTCTGTCAAGAAAATATAAAATTCTTTGCAGGTTTATTTTTTTTTACTGAATTTGTGCATACTACCTTGCAGCGTAGCAAAATCGCACGATTTTCATGATTTTTGCAGGCATATTACCCCTCCGAATTAGCAAATCGGACGATTTTCGTGATTCTGTCAGGCATATTACCCTTCAGAATTAGCAATTCGGACGATTTTCATGATTTTCACAGGCATATTACCCTTCAGAATTAGGAAATCGGACGATATGCATAAAATATATATAAATAAAATATTTTTACTGTTGCTCGTGCACCTGCTTGTGAATTTCGGACGATTTTCATGATTTTGAAAGCATATTACCCTTCAGAATCAGCAAATCGGACGATTTTCATGATTTTGAAAGCATATTAACCCTTCCGCGTAGCAAAATCGGACGATTTTCATGACTTTGACAGGCATATTACCCTGCGGTATTAACAAATCGGACGATTTTTCAGTAAAAAATCCCTGTCAGCGTCAACATTCTCAAAGTTTATTTTTTATTATAAGAAATTTTATTCTTCATGGAAAATACTGAATTTTCATGACTGACAGGGTAATTACCCTGCGGAATTAACAAATCGGACGATTTTCATGACTTTGAAAGCATATTAACCCTTCCGCGTAGCAAAATCGGACGATTTTCATGATTTTGACAGGCATATTACCCTTCCGATTTGAGAAATTTGACAGTTTTTCAGTAAAAAAAAAATTCTCATAATTCTGAGCGACGGTAAAAAAAATATCCATCCTGACTATCAGGATGTTTTTTTGAAGATTGAAAATCTTTACGATGGAAATCTCTAGGATTTTACAAGTAGATTAATATGTAGTGTTTCATTTCTTAAATCAAGAAGGTGGTTAGATTGGTCTGTTAGTTTGAAATGTATTGTTGATAGCAGTGGATTATAACACTGCAGATAAACCTGATTGATCGGCTCTTGCACAATCAGATATCCAGGTGGGTCTTTCGGGGTGAATGAATAACGAACAAATCCTTGCTCGGCCTGATTTGATACTGTTGTGTCCGTGCTGTAGCTGCCATCGATTACATCACACACAAGACTGACCGCGACCACAGAGGTTATATTTACGATGCACGGAGATACATGCCGGCCTGTCCCTTCGGGGTCATTGTTGTGCCGGAGAATAGTTGCCGGTGGTAGTGTTTTTTTTGTACTGTGCGAGTATGTCGGGAAAGAACTCATCAATGAGATCGCTGACTGATTTTTTTTTGTTCGGGAACACTATACTGAGAGAATTTATAATTTGGCAGATCTGCTTCTGTTAACGAGAGCGCGGTTAAAAATCGGTTCTTAAAACTATCTTCAATTGGGATGGGAATCATTATCTGAATTACCCGATAGTTGATATGTTCCATGTCGGATGCAAGTTTATTTAACATTTCTACGTGTTTAATGATTTCGTCGCGTGAAGTTATATCGGAAACATGTTCTTGAAAGAGTTGCCGCAGTTGCTGTAGTTTCCTTTTATGTTCTTGATTAATTTCGCTGAAGTATATAACTAACTGATTTGGACTAAGTAGGTTTCTTCTTCCTCCACCAAATAACCAAAACTCTTTTCCATCACCCTCGTCTATGTACGAAATATACATTCCATCTTCACTCAGCGGTGAATTTCTTATCCTAAGTAAAAGATCCTTGTACGATGGTGTCATATCGTGGTACGAATTTTTCTCAGTGACATAGTCAGACTTTTTCGGTTCTGGTGGTATCGGTGGTGCTTCAGGTGGTATTTCAGGCCATCCTAACACTGTTCTGATCGAACTCTGATATATATCCACAGCGTAGTCTGGGGTGCTTATTTCGATCGAAGAAGACAGCATTGGCTCATGAACAATTATTTTAACCTTAGATTCTTTTCCTGTGATATTTTTTATTCGACGTTGTAACTCCTCATCGATTTCATCAACTTGATAAGACCCGGTTGGTATCCCAATGACGTTCCAGTCGGGAGTGGCATCGGGTCGGTTTTTATGTGCAAACACAAACGAATTATTCGCTGGTAACCCACCAAACGATTTTGATCTGATATTGGGCCAACTGTGATAAACTGGCAATTGTGTTAGTGCGATTTCTTTCACGGGAATTGCAGTTGAGAAATTAATACTAAATTCAGGGTTAGTCGAACTTACCGTTATCATCGAAATTCTTTTGGGGCTTGTATTTTCGACTATGTCGAGTAGAGCTCGATGAAGTAATTCCGTCATTATTTATCTTTGTTGTTTTTAAATAGTGGGTGCAGTCTTAGTATATCTTGACCATTAGAGCGAATTCGGAATCTGATATTGTTGCATCATCGATGCTTGATGATATCAACGACGATAATTTTGAGTATGCGGACGTGGTTGTGTTTAGTTGTGTGACGTAATCGTGCAATTTTGTGCTCGTGCACGAGGATATTTTTTTGCGATTATATTAAAAAAAACCTGCGATGGCAGTTGATGAAGAGACGATTGTTACTACGACAGTTACTGGCGTTAACGTTGATAATACTACTCCGGTGAATGCAACTAACGCGGATACTGAGTATACCAACGCATCCAGGATGACTGCTCGTCGTTTATATTTTTTTTACCTTTAGGTTGTATTTGTCGATGAGGGTTTTTAACTCTGATTGCCATTCGCGTACTTGATCGTTTCTATATTGTTGCTCATCCAATGTTGTCGTTGATGCTGTTGTCGTTGACTTCGTCAAGAGGGTCATTTATTATCTTACACAGTAACCAATTCAGGTGTTTCAGCTACGAATTCCAAACACCACCAGTAAGATGTTGCGGTTAAGTTCTTATCGTCTGCTTCCAGTATAAATTCCTCTTCGGTTCCGCTATTTATTATTACAGTCACAACCCCGGAAAACCTGTCGGTGGAATATCGCCAGGGATAATTTTTGAACATCTCAAATTTTGCAGCACTGAACACAAACAGTCTATACAAACCAGGAACTGTTGCGGTGTATTTGATAGTTTTATTTTGTTTAGACCATGTTGCAAATCCAGATGATACCGTGTATACTATGTTGGTAAAATGCCCGGGAGTAACTCCAGGTGAAATTTTAATCAAACTGGTTTTGTTAACAATCTCAGGAATCCCACTTACGATATCCTGCTGTGTTTGTTTGATTGTGTCAATATTGGTTTTGATATCAGAAAGTTTTATGTTAACGGTGTGCGGACCACCGAAGAATTCTTCTGCGGTTTTTTGATGGTTTCTGCGAAATCTTGCAAAAGCACCCACGTGAAAGTCATTCTCGGCCCGCAACGTGGATAATTTACTGTCTACGTTGTCAACATATAGTTTGTTTGGGGCATCGTTTTCAGATGTTGGATCTCTTAAAACAACTATCTTGTTCCGGTTCATGTTGAGTTCACCTGTTATTGTGTCACTGGTATTGTTTAAGCGATTAGTCACACTTGCTACGATTTGATCTCTGATAGTTGTAAACGATACACTTGAGTCTCTGATTTTTCCGCTGTCAGTAAACACAGGGTTGTTATCCGGGGTAGCTGCAAGAACCCTGCCAACTATGTCATTCCATTTGATATTACTGGTTTTTAGTTTTCCGTATCGGTCCTGAAAAATAACAACCTCATCTGGGTCTATCCCGGTTAACGTTAAAAGATTGTCGATTTCATCTTTAGTCGCATCTTTTGATAAATCTATATCACCGCGTTTTTTTATGTTTGCTTCGATGAGAAATTTTCCGTAAATATATATCATTATTATCTTAAGGATTGTTTAAATCGACCCGCGGTATACTCGTGCACGACTTTGTGAGGTGGTTTGGTTGATTTTGATATCGAGTCAAGCACATTTAATACCTCACGGCCACATATTGGTGGATCGGTTAATGTTTGTGTTGGTAGCGTTGAATACCAGACTGGAGAGCTTTGCACTGGAGTACTTCGTACTCTACGTGCGTATTTGAGGAATTCAACTGGCGGTGCTAACCCATACGAATCGAAATAGATAATTCCACGTGGATCGATCGCGTAAGCAACCCAGTAAGTTCCTGGACCATCACTGTTATCGAGATTAATAATTCCGGTCTCTGGATTATTCGGTTATTGTGGTAATTGATCTCGCATAAAAACGCCTTTGAAATTTTTTATATTTAATTGTTTAGCAGCATCGAGCAAATCAGAATTTGACATCGGTAGAAAACCAGCGTTTTTCAAAACCGTTTTGGGTAACATGACGGTGGAGTTCCTGAAAGTCTTAGATCACGTCCTTTTTTGTATCCTTTTCCAGTTGCTTTTTTTGATGCCATCCCAGCAGCTGTTCCAACAGCTCTTAACACGGCTGCTTTTTGCGACAGCTGTGGCAGCAGCAGCTATCAGCCTGGTATTGCTGCGAGAAGTGGAAATATTCCACCGGTTTTAACCATATCTTTGATAGCTTTTGGAGCGAAATCAAGTTGAACTCCGGTTTTTGCTTGCTTCGCTTTATTGAAATGTCTTAGTTCGGTTTTAGTCAGCGATAACTTATTTGGGCCGCCGCTAGCGATTTGATCATTTTTTAGTGTTATCGCCGCCCCACATGCTTTTGCGTTTTTCGATTGTAATTTCTTTATCTGACCAGAAGTCAAAGTGACATTAACGTGACTATATGATATTTTATAATAAACGCGATTGATCTAATTGTCTACATGTTTTTGAAAACTACATGTTTTCCACTGTTGCATCAACGAGTCTCATTCGGCCATTGATACCTTCAAGTAACATTGCCTTATCACTGAGTATGACCGCGATTGCTTTGTAACCGGTGTCACGAACTAACGGATTAGGATTGATAACTGGTAGGTTACCAATCTGAGCTCGAAAGTATATATCGACGACAGATTGCTTGGATAAATCAAGATGCTCCTGCGGAAAATAAGAAATCGGATACAGATTTGTAAAATCAAACTGTGATATTTGCGTCCCAGTATCTGTATTTGTATTACGCGCCAAGAACGTCAGCCAACGATGATACGCACGTGCTACATGATTTTGTGTAAAATGTAGTGATATATCTTCAGATGGCTCTTGTTGTCCATTTATTCTTAACGAAACATCAGTAACATCAAGATTCTCAAATATCATATGAGATCGTTTTTGATTATTTTCCCGGCTTTTACCTTGCAGCGCAATAAAAATGTCGTGGCGCAGAAATACCCTGTTGTGATGCTATATACCAAGTAAACACACCCACGTTAGAACCTTGAGCGGAATCTGTAGTCACTGCTAACCACGATAGCAATGATTTACCACCCTGATTCATAAAAGAAAGTAAACGCGGCTCTTCCGTGATCGATGGAGTTAATACCGGCATCCACAGTGAAAGTTTTGTTATCGTTACTTTGCCAGCATGAGCAGCATCAGAATCACCATCAACAACATCACCAGCTCCTCGCCAGATCGCATCATTATCACTTTCTTTTCTGTTAAGCACAGCTGTGTGTTTAACTCCAAAGATAACCCTTCTAAAATCCCTGCAAAATCCAAAGATATGAGTTAATGGAATCGCACACGTATAACTCCTATTGTCTCCTGACAACATTGTTCGGCGTGTTGCAAATCCTATATTATGTCGGCGGTTAGCACCAATAACCACCGACTCCACATCTTCGTCATCAGCAGCGGCATAGTGTTTCTTTGGTCGTCTCATAGCATGTTGAATATGGTCAGCATTATCGGTAACATCCTTAGCAAACATCATTGATGGACCAGCCGATCTTATAAAATCGTCAGGGTATCTTGCTAGACCAATTATTGTTGTAGCAACATCAACATCCTTCTGATTCGATTCGATATTTCCGTCAATCATGTAAGTGGCGCTACTAAATAATGTCATAATTCCATTATTGGCAGAACCAACTTGGTCATTGGCGCCGTAGTTATTATTATTCGGCTTTACAAGTTCACCCTCTACTTCAATAAAAGCCTCATGAGGTAGAAAATATCTACTTGTATCATGAACTTGAAGTTCGATACGCCCTCGTTGATTTGGTTCTTTTGCATCATAGGAATAAAATTGATAATCACGCATTGAGTAATCTCGCTCGACTGGCTCATCTATGTTATATGCTGGGTCAGATATGCGTTTGAACATTTTATACTATTGCGTATTTTTCCAAATTGTGATTATCTTCGTCGAACACGAAGTCCACTTCCTGCTATCAAATTCGCTGTTATATTTTTTTGTGCGTCAGATTCCTGGTTTATTAACGCTGCTAGTCTCTGATTTGCAGCTTGATTTATCACCTTACTAACATCCGAGACCATAATTTCGGTACTCGGTAATTTCACCGGTGGTTTTCGTCTTATTAATCGCGCTAGTCTTTCTTTGATTGCCGACAGCGCCTTACCAGCAGCGCTAACAATTGCACCAGGAGCTTTTTCACTAACAACATTAATGGCTTTCATCGATAATTGTTTTGCAAGAGGACCAAATTTTGGTGCTAACCCTGCAAATAATCTTTGAGCGGTATCACCAAGTCCGTCTCCGTAAGCTGCTCTGTAGATTGGTAATCGTGAGTTTACTGCTCTGATCTGCACAGGTGTATGTCTATTATATATGACCA
The DNA here is from genome assembly GCA_028554795.2 of Sinohyriopsis cumingii. Lineage (NCBI taxonomy): Eukaryota > Metazoa > Mollusca > Bivalvia > Unionida > Unionidae > Sinohyriopsis > Sinohyriopsis cumingii. The sequence continues at coordinate 94,183,419 of CM068835.1, read as the reverse complement.
TGTTATGCTATTTACTATTGTTTAATCGTTGTAATCATCAACGAGTTCGTCAACGAGTTCTCGGTAAATACCAGCATCCATGACACCACTTTGAAACAATCGCCGACAAATAGCAGCTGATTCATTAATTATTTCTGGTGAGTTGTTTCCGGCTCGTTTTCCTCCTATGAGAAATTCTAACCGTGAAACGTCATTGAAAATACTATCAGGACAGGGAATAAAATCACCCCCAAACCTTTACCGGATGTTTTTTTTTATGCTAGTCGGCAGTGTTGTTATCGGCGTTGCTTTTAATGGCGTTTTTAACAGCGCTGACACATCTGCGGTCACAACAGGGCTTGCAACTCTCCTTGCTTCAACATCTTTCTTAAATTGTTCAAACTTAGCTTTGTATTTTTCCGTGACCCGACTAATATCTTTGTGTGTAGTAAACACCAACCGTTCCCATTAGTCATACCTTAACAACGGTGAACCCGGCTCCAGGTAGTTTTCATGATCATCAAATTCACCTACAAGATCAACCGCGTTAGCATAATTTTTCATCTTAATATCTTTTTGCTACATCCTCCTTGATTTCTGCCTTACCAAGTTTGTATTCCGGCGGAGCTTCGGCTCCAGGTAGCGTTTCTGACGTATCTACAAAAACTTCTCCTTGCGGTCTTGCTGCAACTTCCCTGATAGCAGTGGCTGCCCTAGCAGCTGCTTCAGCGGATCTTTCAGCTGCGGCTGCCAACCGTCTTGTCGCAACATTTTGTTGTTGAGCAGTACGCGATAATGATGTAGTAACAGGCTTAAACAATAGTTCAGTTGATTCTGTAAAACCTTCCTTAGCTTCTTGTTGTAATTGCAAATTTTTTTTGAACTCATCTTTTACAGGAAGAAATTTTTTGATTGCTTCTAGTCTCTCTCGTGCTAATCTAGCTGTGTAGATTCCGGGTGTACCATTATTTGGTATAACAATTTTTTAATTGAGCAGCAGGGAGGGCGACGACAACGAATTGGTTCAATGTTTTTAATCGAAGCGCCATTAATGAGCTTTTCAACCAGAAACCGTATTTTGACTAACTCAGGAGGACCTACTGGGAGGTTTTACCCTCCGAGAATTCCCATTGAAACGTAGTCGACGTTATTTCCGGTTGAAACCTTTTTATGGAGGGTTTATTTTGACATTTGGAACCTTATCAATTTTGTATGATCGCCCCTCCTGCTGCATTTTAAAGTTTGTTCATTATCTGTGCAACATAGATCCCTTCTTTACTAAGACACTTCATCGCGAGCTCATTATTCGCACTACACAGACCTACAAACTGATGATGAACGTTAGATTCCTTACTGATATGACATATCTTTATGTATGTTATGCCATCTCTCTCAGCAAATGTTACAGGGGAAAACATGAAAATATATACGTTTAAGGATTTCACTGGCAACTTGTGATTTCCTTCCTTGTCAAACCCTATATTCAGTGTGAAACTGGATATAACAATATAACACATTAGCAAAATAGACAAAAATAGCCTTATGATCATTTTATGAAGCCATAATATACACAGAAATGCATATGAGTTGATGCAACATCATCAAATGAACATATAACATAGACATTTCAGGATATGAATTAACAAAATCTTTGACCTGATTTAATTATCCAGGTTATTGTGGATAGCGTGGGATTAACTTCACAATGGAAATATAAGACAATTTGGGACCAGGGCATGTCTACTAGATATCAACAAGAGACTTCCATCAATCATGCACACAAGCAAGTGTAGTCAGAGCTGGATATAACAGGAACTGCCAACAATTATGCACACAGGAAGATGCAGTCAGAGCTGGTTATGAACAAGATACTTCCATCACCCTACTCACATGGTACAAACATTGCACTCACTAGTTTTCAAGTGCAACCATCTGTAAGACATGTTCAAAGCAATGGCCAAACACATCATTCTTGTCGTTCTGCGCCTGTGTGTATTTTTCGATTGTTGGAGAAATACAGATGTCGTTTCTTTGTTATTTTGTGTTTGTTTTGATTTTTTTCTAGAGAACACTACACTGTTTGATTGTTCTTATCGTACGCATACTTCCCACAATTGTATGACTGACACTTTAATATAGACTACACATCAAACATATGTGTCAACGACTGAAAGTGGATTTTGACATCTGTGCTATGACTAAATAAATGTCTGTTTTAAGATTGGCGTCATTAGCATTGGTATTACCAAAACCAAATGTATTGTTGCGTTGAAGCAGCCTTGGATATTACGATGTGAATAATCACATGCCTTTGTTTGTGTTAGTGAAAGGCCTGCATAGTTTTAGATAATGAAGGAGTACAAAATTCATTCAAATCACGATCAACGAAAAAATCGTGAGGGCATTGTTCCCAAAGTAATTTCTGTAGGGAAGGAATTTGAATCATGTTTGGAAGTAGGTAGTTTAACGGTTGCATCTTCGAAGAATGTGTACTAAGTTTTGCCATTGATATAACCTGTTTACACTGTATTATCTTCGTCAGATATGCATATGTTTCTTAGCTTCTTTACGCTTTGTCGAGACCAACTGATTACATTGAAAATACGGGTTAAATATAAGATGATAACCGAGTGGAGGGATCAGAAATTGATCCCATAATTGAACAGACAAGCTTGTTGGTACGATTGTTCTCTCTCTCTCTCTCTCTCTCTCTCTCTCTCTCTCTCTCTCTCTCTCTCTCTCTTTCAATCTCTCTCTCTCTCTAACCTAATTTTTATGGGATCAGTGAAATACCACATACGTTATACAAAGACATGCATTTTGAGTTGATACCCAATCAGGAATCGATAAAGGACATATAAATATCAGAAAATGAATGCAAACTTTGACCTGATTTAATTATCCAGATTACCTCTATAAAGCACTTGCTTGTTTGTTCGTATCGTAAACAGACTTATATTTGTATATGGGCTTTCTCTTCAATACAGAATACAGAACAAGCATTTTTGTCAAAGACTGAAGGTGATGTTATCGTCCGTGCTATGACACAATACATTTTGTAAGAGCATTACTATTAAAAGATCAAAATGTAAAATTGTGTCTATGCAACCTTGGATATTACGACGGCCTTCGTTTCTATTAAAGAAAGGCATCATATTATTAGACAATGAGAACAATGACAGAAAGACCAATTAAAACAATCCATTCAAAGCACAATCAAGGAAATAATAGTGCTTTGCATAGTTTCTTAATTACTTTCTGTAGTGGAGTAATCTGAATCGTATTTGGACGTAGGCCCTTTATCAGCTGCATTTTCGAAGAAGAGAAACTAAGGTTCTCAATTAACATAAACATTTCACACTATATTCCATTCGCCAGGTGTGTCTTTTCTTTGCAGCTATGTTAAGTTCACTCGAAAACAATGGATTACATTCAAACGTTGTGCTAAATATCAGATAATCTAGTGGAATGATCAGAACATGATATCATAATAGGACAGACACGCCTGCTAGATACAATTTCTCTCTCTCTCTCTCTCTCTCTCTCTCTCTCTCTCTCTGAATAACTCATCTCCGTTGGGTCAACGGAATACTACAGATTTTTGTTGTGTGTGTATTCACGCTGTATTGTGCTAGTTTAAACGTCATACTACCAATTGTCACCAACACCTCGATAGTTGGCATTTAGGACGTACGAAACTATTTTAATAAAACAACAACATTGTTCTAATCTTATTTACTTTGTTAGCTAACGTAAACTAAAGTTATTTATCCTATGAAGTCAGAATATTTAACGTTTGCAATATCAACGATACGATGTTAAACGAAACATTCTAATCATAACATTCTCTTTTCTAAATTTAACATATTATTTAGTGCATCTGTCGTTTGCCTTGTGGAATTAGAACTTGGTATTTCGTGCTGCTTTAGTTTGGCGAGTAGAATAAGAACTTTGTATTTATTGCTTTGTTTAGTAGTTTGGCATGTGGAAATAGACCTTGGCGCTTATTTTGGCCTGTGTTATTATAAATTGGTAGTCAATAGCACTGTAGTTTGTACTTTGGTATGTGAGGTTAGAGCCTAGCATTTAGTATTTTGGTCTGTGGGGTTAGAGCCTAGCATTTAGTATTTTGGTCTGTGGAATTGAACTCCGTATTTAGTAACGCTGTAGTTTTGCCAATAATAAAATATAACAACTTCCTGGCAACAGATGGGCTTTTCATTTATTTTATATTCTCTCCTACCTTTCCTTTTTTCATTTGATTCCCATCGTATCTCATTACTTAAGAAAATCTTTTTAAAAATAGGATATGAATCGAGACCCAAATATGTAAGGGGCAAAGGTGAGGCTTTAGGATTTACTACCGTCGTGGTACAGCACTAAGATGCATTTTAAAAGTGAAACATCAACTGTTTGATTTAATTTGACCAGTCCAAGTAAGAATTCGATAAAAAGTACAACAATTGTCTCTATGATCTTCAAACCAAATGTGATAAACGTTTGTTGCACAAAACATATGCTCCACAAGGTTAATAACAGTTATAAATTCAGGGAATAACCTTAGCAATACCTCAGGTTAGCTTATTCTTATTTATTTTCGGATACAGACATTAACATGATAAATCGTACAAAATCATTTTAATGATGGGTTGTTCATGCAGACGCGATTGATATTACCGTTAGGAGTAACAGCGAGGAAATGAACATATTAATACACTAAATTGACAGTTAAATTTAATTTGATTATGAATTAGATGTGTGTACTTGATTGTCGATCACCTTTGAATGGATGCGAGAATGATTTATTATTACACATTTAATATAAAGTATATTTGAGCCTGAATTATAAAACTTATTGGATTGCAGAGTATGTTGAAAGCGAACATGATGTGGTTTGATTATGTTTTCAAACCAGAGAAGGTCGTTCTCTAAGTAGGTTGGTTATTTGGTTGATTGCCATTAATCAACATTAAATAGACTTTACTCTGCTGAGATATTTGAAGTAAAGTTCTTTGTTGAGAGATATACCGTGTGGGTTGAACCATTCTGGACTGGGCATGTACAGCTGCATCTCTATTTCCTGTAGGAAGTTAGAAAACCCAAAACAATTAACTTCCCATCTCAACGAAGAATATGGTAAATCACTAAGGTTTTTATTCTGACTCTAAAGGGATGCTAAATCATTTATTTTCTTTATGCTGCAGGATATGATAAAGCATGAAATGTCTTTATTCTCACTTGTTGGATATGGTAAAGCAGTAATGCTTGTATTAAATATAGCTCCTTTTTATCCTAATTGACAATGTCCGTGAAATTATTTATCCAGATGCGCCCATGACGAACCCAGGAATACAGGCTACTCAGCAGTTACCGAACTTGACGCTTGCCTAAAAGGAATCGGAGTTCAACCTGGGTTGAGTATCATGTTGCGTGTTTTCTCAGAACAGACTATTTTACTTGCATCGGCACTAAGTAATCTGCTTGTGTTGATCTGCTATAAACACCAAATCCGGTCGTCTCCAGACCATTTATTTTACTATACAATGTCAACGGAAAACAGATATAATAAATATGTTATCTCTCTGTTCTTTTAATATCATCATATTTATAGCAGCAGGGAAGTTGTACAGACCCCCTGGCACAGACTAAATTAACCCTCCCACACAAACTTTCTCCGTAGAAGCCTCAGAAAGCAGAAATAACGCCTCCTACGCAAATTAATCCGCAAAATTTCAACCCAAAGTGCATTTTCAGGCATAAAAAAAAACAGCATTTTTGGGGGGGGGGGGTATTGTAAAATTTGTTTGTGCCATAATTGAATTATGGTGGGTTGCAATTTTATGAGTAAATCTGATCAAGACCGATTCGATATCTACTACGCGGATCATGAAGATTAATCGTGACAAATCCGTGTGGTGTTGCCTGAGCGTTACTGAAAAAATTTTTGAATTTATTTATGTCCATGTCGCCGTTGCACCAAGTTTGATGAATATTTCTCAGAGTGTGAGTATCAACGCCATTAAATACCGATAAAATATTACAATTATCTCTAATCACCTTTGGAATTTGCGTATATCGCTGTGTCACGTAAATCACATCGGTGTTCTTGTGTCGGCCACGCGAGAATATCCTAGCTGGGTTAGTTTGTTTATCCAGCATCACATCATCGAAAACAACAAGATTATTAGTATCGCCGTCTAAACTTTCCACTGATGGAGTTTCATTGATATCCGTTATAAATTCTATTGTGCCATCCTCAGTTTTATCGCTAAATTCCTTTAGTACTTGATAACATCGCTGATCATCAACGGATGGCGCAACTAAATACAATTTATCCCATTTTAGCCATCTCATTATCAAATTTAGCAATAACTGCGTTTTTCCAGATCCCGACGGTCCAATAATTATCATTCTTATCGAATTTGGTAATGCTGAAGTGTGTTTCACTTGCTCGCGTTTTTTCGTGGCTGAAAAATCAATTACATTCATGTTATTAGAATATTATGGATTCATATTGTGTTAAGTGTCGCACTCGAACTGCTACGCTAAATCCAATCGAAGTTGTTACACGCAACAACAGGAATGCTATCAAAGGTGAATGTGCGGTTTGTGGTACAATCAAATATAGATTCGTTAAAAAAAAGATAGAAGAACCGGAGGAGATATTACCGCCTCCTTAACAAATCTGCCAGGATTGCCTTGGGCGAAATATCCCGGAGAGAAACATCTGCCAGGATACAACTATTGCGGACCTGGTACAAGGCTAGATATAAGACTTAATAATAATAATCAACCAAATCCTGGTGAAGAACCAGTAAATGCTATTGATAACGCATGCTACTATCACGATCTCGCATATCGCAGTGGAGATTTAGAACAACGACATCTCGCTGATGTGAAGCTAATTCACGCAATAGACGCAGTACCTAATAAAAAATTCAAAGAAAAATTGGCAACTTGGTTGATAAAAGGAGCAATGAAAGGTAAATTAGTTCTCGGTGCTGGTAAATTATAATGGAGCAGATATATTATTCTCCGCGAGGATTTTGGAAAGGAAAATCAGCAATTGCCAAACTTGCCAAGGCCGCAAAAGTAAAACACTCCACCGCTGCATCATGGTTATCAAAGCAAGCTGTTTGGCAAATTTATCTTCCTCCGCCTAAGAAAATACCATATGCGAGTTTCTCTGTCAGCGTCCCTAATGAAGTTCATCAAGCCGACTTAATGTTTCTTCCTCACGATACCGTTAATGGAATCACATACAAATATGTGTTAACTGTTGTTGATATTGCTAGCAGATACAAAGAAGCAGAACCATTATCGAATAAAACAGCAACGGAAATAGCAAATGCATTTGAGAAAATTTACTCTCGATCTCCACTAACATGGCCGAGTCTTCTTCAAATTGATCCAGGACGAGAATTTCTTGGCGCGGTTACTTCATTGATGAAAAAGAATAACGTTAAAATTCGGCGTGGCGTAGTTGGTGTTCATCGCAATCAGGCTATCGTTGAAAGATTCAACAAAACACTAGCGGAAAGATTATTCGGATATCAGTACGCGAGAGAATTTATCCAAGATAAACGATCTCACGATTGGGTAACAAGATTACCTCACGTGATTAACGCACTAAATAACGAAGTAACACGAACAATATCAATGAAACCCGCAATTGCAATTACAAAAACAAATATACCACTAAAGCGAAGTTCAATAATTTCGCCGGTGTTAGGTAGTGTCACGGTTAGATATTTATATAAAGAAGGAGAAGCCGAGGGTGGCAGAAAAAGAGCAACCGATCCAAACTGGAGTGTTACAACACATAAAATATCGGCAGTAACAAGATCATCAGGAAGACCAGCAATTTATTTTCTAGATTCATTAGCACCACAACGAGGATTTACCAAAGAGGAACTACAAGTAATTCCAAAGGATACTCAATTACCGCCATCTTCGTTAATGTGAAATTTAATTCTACCCAACTGAGATAATTTTCTTACTCGAGACACGGCTAGATAAACTAAATTTGACCAGGAAATTCTATCATCGACAATCCAGACTTGACCATCTACTGTTAATCCCTGTGACGAGTGAATCGTTGCTGCATATCCGAGTTTCCACGGCGATCTTTCTGCGCTTATCGCATCATTGACAAGATTAATATCAACGAAAATAATATCGTTCAAAACCATTATTTTTTCTTCTCCGCACGGCAAAGTAACATTAATATTTTGTTTTCTAGTATCAGCGGGCCTATAGCATAATGGTACCGGCAACGTTGGAAATTTCTCATAATGAAGTTTGAATAATATTTCCTGAATATTATCACGAACAATTTTTCTGCTAGCCACAATCAAATGATCTGGACGCCACAAGGATAGAAAATTATCCATCGAAGTCTCGTCAATTATTTTTCTCATCACATCACATTGAAACTTATTAGGTTGCAATCGAATCATTTTTTTAAACTCAGTTAGTAAATTATCATTAGATCTATAATCGGCATCAATCTCTTCATAATAATCCACAAAGTTTCTGAGCCATCTATGAGGAGATTCACCATCAATAGGATCAGGTTGACCATGATCTCCGCACATTATCACTGCAGTATTTTTTTCTTCCAACCAACTTAGGAATGATTTTAGTATAACTAAATTTACTGTGCAAATTTCATCAAATACTATAATCTTGTTGATATATTTGTTTCCCATTCGAGCCGGATCCCATAATCCACCACTGTACTTGAAATAACTGTGATACGTGCAAGAACTAACGCCACGCTGCTTTATTTCTCTTGCTAACCTGTGAGTTGGAGTTAACACTATCATATCAGAGTTTGAAAATAAGTTTATCGCTCGTGTGGTTTTACCACTACCGCCAGGACCATTCAGATAAACGAATTTGTTTCGTGAAATCGGATCAAACGCAGATGATGCTGCTGATACTTCATCGCATTGGTCTTTATGAAACTTATCGCAATCTTCTACATCAGCGTCTTCACAATAATCTAGAATATCCTCATTCTTTATTCTCCAAGTTCCCCATGAATCATTAGTGATTAAATTTTCCAACCTACACTGATATTTCTTATCGATATAAAATGAATCCGTTGCAACCCTTACCGCGATATCGGCAAATTTATTTATCATCGACAATAAATTAATACTCACATAAGCGAGCATCGATGATCTTAGATGAGTATACTGCGCTGACTCTCCATCGAGATAACTAATCACGGTACCTAGTTTCGTTCCATCAATAATAATATTTTCTCTATTGCAAAATATTCCACGCGATACTGTATCAGCAATAATAAAATCCATCTCAGCATCATTGATGAATAATCTAGCGTGTCTGTGCTTATGATCAACTGATCCTCCTTGAGTGAATTTACCAATTATTTTTCTTCCAATATCTTTCGCGTTCTCACAATCTGTGGGTAACCACACTTCAGTTTGTTTCCTATAGGATATAATTGCTTCACTCACTATCAGCGATAGTAACATCGACGAATCCAACATATATCTGAACAGCACTATGGGAACCCATCTGCGTTGAGATAAATGCCGACCAAACCAAATATAGCAAATCCTATGCAAATTCTCAGCAAGTTCGAACGAAGTAACATGAGCGAATCCTGTCATAACAAAATCGGGTAATGGTCCGTTGATTGCAACTCTCGTCATCTCGTTGGTAGGATGACCGAATTTAACAAAGTAATCTGCACAATCACCATATCCAAGGAAACTTCCAGGATAGCACGCGCTCATATCAACTGAAATCATATCTTCGAAATAATATTTGGTATTCCACAATCCTCCATGACCGTATTCGATACAACTAAGTTGAATATCATTAAGAAACTCATTCCTTGTGGGTTTCCACGAATTTCTTTCTCTCGCGGCATGAGCGGCAACAGATGGAACAGTAAAGCAATTTGTCAGCAACTGATCTGGATTTGACGAATATTTCTCCGCGATATTTTTCATCGATTCATGTAATATTTCATCACGGTAAATATCTCCGCGTGGCAAGATAAATTGATCATATCTTTCTTCGCTTGAGAATAACCAAACCGATATTGGATCAGATGCGGCTAATAATTTGATATATCGGAACATTGCATCAGAATTGTCTTTTGCGCCATCCGTGGAAAATTCCGCGGGATAGAATTTAACAACACGATCCTTCGGGAATATCATCACTGACTGCGACCACGCATGTGAATTATGATCAACGATTTCGATTGGTGTTCCTCGAGAACTATATGGTGAAGAATATAATATTTCACCCGATAGCGTTTTAACCGTAATAGGAAATTTAAGTTTCTTGCTCAGCGCAGCAACATCATCAATCGATGCGCCATCAGCAACTGTCTTTGCCCATGAATTAATTTTATCCAATCTCAATTGGGTCAGACCAGATCCGCGACGAGCGTTTTTCATATGCTCGATAACTCGCTCAGCCACGCAATTTATCATCGGAGATTCTTTCATCGCAGGTAAATTTTTCGCGTCAGGATTATTATTCAGCCGATAAATTCCATACACTACAGCACTAGAAGGATAAGCTCTAGCGTAATAAGGACCATCAATCCCTAGTAACAATCCCGGCTTCGAATTCTTATCAAGAATGACATTTTTCTTACCGCCGCGCACTGGATCTCGTTTGTCGCGAATAATCCAAGTATCATCAGGCATTTGCGCAATAAATTTTATTCCAAAGATAAATCGCTCTTCTTTGTGTGAATTTTTTATATGCTCGATTATCTTCTTCGCTCGTTCCAAATTCATAGTAGCATCAATGAAGTTAGTTTTCCAAGTTGACCAGGTATGAATCGCTCCATCATCAAAAAATTCCTTCTTCGCACGATCAACTTCAGGAACAATAAATTCTGCCTCATCAAGATCAAATAAATCCATTATTATATTTTAGACAAATATCTAATTATAATAATGAAGCAATGTGCGTGGATAATAGTTGGATCAACAAAATCATGTGACAAATCTTGCAGAGGTGAATATTGCGGCGCTCATATATACGAAGTTCGACGAGGCAACAAAGGACCACAACGATGTTTGGTTTGCCAAGTTGGCATTCGAGGAAAGACTCGATTATGTTTTTCTTGTGGTGGAAAGAAATATCGTGAGCTGCGGAGATATTATGAAAAGAAATCTTTGTCAGTAATTTCTTGTGAAGAAGATTATATTAATCGTTTCAAAGCAAATTATGATTTAGAAGTATAAAATATAGTATATGAATTACAAATCAACGATTCCTATGAGCGAATATAAATCACATCCTACCATTGATGATTATGAAGCATCCAAGGATGGAAATGTGAGACACATCAGAACGAAGAATCTTGTTGGTAATATTAATATGAATGGATATCTCAAATTCACAATCAGCAAAAATAATAGGCGAAGAAAAACAAATTACTTCGTTCACAGATTTGTGTTCGAATGTTTCCATGGACTCATCAGAGACAATTTGGTTATAGATCATATCGATGGAAATAAACTTAATAATGAATTAACTAATCTTCGAGCTGTGACTCAGAGTGAAAATTGTTCCTCGGGTAACACTGGAAAACATCCGAAAGATGCCAAGTCAGTTAAGTCGGTAAATCAAGAAACAAATGAAGAAATTGCATTTGAGTCGATATATGCTGCTGCGAAATTTTATGAAATTACTCCAGTATCGATATGGCGAGTAGCGGAGGGAATAAACCACAGAACATTTTCCTACAATCTCGGTGAGTGGATCAGATTCTTCTATGTTCCAATAATATTTGATGATGATGAAGAATAATTAAATACTACAAAATTAGTATAATGGACGAAGAAATAATAAACGATATTATGGGAGAGATTAATAGTTTGAAAAGAAAAATAGATCTCCCATCGGACCTTGATGTGAATAAAATCAGATCAGAATTCGAAACAATTATTCTAGGGAGACTCGAATATAAATATACCCTGCCGTCAGAATATAAATTAATAAAGAAGATCCAAATCGCGATGTATCAATCACTTGCGACAGTCAGCGATGATCACATCGAGGATTTTGTTAAATTATCAACGCTAGTAGAAAAAGCTAGATTAATTTTATCCGACGCATATGAATCAAGGAAAATCACAAGTTCTCGTGTCAGACAACTGAAAAAACTTGTTGATGAGAATAAAGCAAGAGAATCTCTGATTCCTAAGACGGCATAAATTTACAAAATAAAAAAAAAGATTAATTTTGAAAAATTCTTCTGGGTTTTATTTATTTTTTTCGTTTGTTTTTCCCTGGGATACAGATTTAAAAATCAAAAACTTTCGCTTACGATTTTACCAACAAACTAATACTCAGCGTTTCTCCGCGAATATCAAGTAAATTTCCATCTTGATTTGTTAGTTTGAAATTTATTCTTGATAATAATCGATTATGACAGCGTAGGTAAAACGGATTAACCGGCTCCTTTATTATCAAGTAACCAGGAGAGACGTTAGGAGAGAATGTGTATAATACAAATCCCTGCTCCGCTCTTGATATTGCAGGATCAACATTATAGCTACCTTCTACAACATCAGCATGAAGATAAACAGCGATAACTTCGGTTATATTAACTATCCCAGGAGAAATATGTCTTCCTTGTCCAATTCCATCATTATCATGCATCAAGACTGATTCTGCTTGTGATTTCTTCTTAACCCACGCGTCGTGTAATTTAGGAAATAACCTATCGACTGTATCAGCGACAAATTTTCTCATCTCATCAACGTTATAGCCGGGAAACTTATAATTTGGCAACGTCCTCTCGGTTAGATTATGTCGTTGCATAAATGCGTTAATAATAAAACCCATACCAAAAACGGCGCTGTTTTGTATATAGCCCGTTGCTAGGTTGTTAATAAGTTCCATATCAGCAGCTAATTTATTTATCCGCTCTGTTGTTATTATAATTTCGTTACACGAAGTTTGTACATTAAATACGCACTCTTGGAAATAATGTTCCAGTAGATATTTTTGTCCTTCGTATTTGTCGATAATTTTAACAAATAATATTGTAATGCTATCCTCGAACAAATCTAGCATATAAACCGATCCTGATGAAAAATCAAAACTCGCCTTAGTTTTTTCATACTGATCAATATAGTCCAAGTCAATTCCGTGGTAGTTTTTTTCATTGCTGATAAAGTCGGTTTTCTTTGGTTCTGGTGTTGTTATTCTACCAGGCGGAATATCAGGCCAGCCTAATACCGACCTGATAGATGAACGGTAAATATCTACCATGTATGGCGATTTTACTTCAATGATTGATGATAACGTTGGTTCATGTGCTGATATCTTTATTCCTGGATGAGCATCGCCAGTAATATTCGATATTCTAGTGTTGAATTCTTTATCAATTTGCTCAATCTCATAGCTGCCAGTTGGTATACTAACAACAAACCAACTAGGAGTTCCATCGGCGTGTTTCTTATCAGCAACAACAAGTGAATTGTTTGATAATAATTTACCAAATGATTTTGATCTGATATTAGGCCAGCTATTATAAACTCGTAACTGTATCAATGCCATTTCCTTGACGCTAATTGGAGTTGGAAAACTAATACTAAATTCTGGATTAGTTGAGCTTAGTGATATTAACGTTGTTGTCGGCGGTGTTGTGTTTGTCATTATCTGGACTAACTCGGACATTATTATTATTCATTTGTTCAATCTCAGAGTAGATGCTGATCATCGAATAAAATTCTATATCGGATATAACTCCATCGTTGAGACTTTCGGAAATCAGCGATGATAACTTCGAATATGCGTCATTGATCTTAGTTAGTTTGTTTTTGTACGATAATAGTTTCTCACTTGTGCACGAAGATATTTTTCTTGCAATGATATTGAGAACGCCAGCTATCGTTGTTGTTGATGAAATTATTATCGTTGCTACGATCGGTGCGATTGTTGTTACCACGGATAAAACAATACCCGCACCGGCGATTATTGCTGATGCGGTATAAACAACAACATCAATAGTAACTAATCTGCGCTGGTATTTCTTTATTTTTATTTGATACTCGTCTATTTGTTTTTTTAGCGAATCTTGCCATGATCGCGCAAGATTATATCGATAATCCGATGCGGTCATTATTAGTTATTTATCTAGCCAATTGGATTGTGTTAATCATTTTATATTCTTCTCATCAAAAAACTCCCAAGTCAAAATCTCGGGAGATAAATACTCGAAAATTATGAAATAACGAAGTGGTCCCGTGGTGGTTCTATCTGGTGGTGTTAGTTTGAAAGTTTTAGCGATATTTTTTTTCATGGAAATAATGAAAAATCCAGGATAATATTCACTACTTTTATGATCATCGGTTGTTATGATAAATTTTATTGACTCAGTAATGATATATATTCGATATATGCCATTAATTTGCGGAGTGAATGTAAATTCATCATTAACGGGATACCAATAACGGTAATCTGCGTGAACCACAAACGACACACGACAGGGTAAATTATTTGTTACCACTTCATTAGGTATCGTGATACGCGCCAGTTCAGGAATATTCAACTTTAATAGTTCAGGAATATTCAATGATGATAGTTTTGTGTTGATATTTAGAATTTCTTTGTCGTACAATGTCGTATCAACTTTTTTACTTATTGCTGTATTTACCTTAGCAATTTCTTCGTTGATAGATTTTACTCTCTCGTCAAGATCGTCGTGTGATATTTTATCGACCTTTCCATTAATGATTTGACGTATCACGGAAATTTCTTCATTAATTTTGATAATATCTTCGTTGATTTTTTTTGTTTTCTCGTCAAGAAAATTATGTGATGTTTTATCAACTTTTTTTTCCATTACGGTATTTATCTTGGTAACATCTGCGAGAATACCAGTAACATCATCGCCGATTTTCTTCGTTCTTTTTAGGAGATTATCATGTGATGATTTATCAACTTTTTGATTTGCTAATCCACGAACTGTTTCAACGTCGCTGTTGATTTTGGCGATATCTTCAACGATTTTCTTTGTTTTCTCGTCGTGTGATGATTTATCAACTTTTTGATTAGCTAATTCACGAACCGCGTTAATATCATCGTTGATGGATTTTGTTTTCTCGTCGTGTGATGTTTTATCAACTTTCTGAACCATTGTGGTATTTATCTTTGTAACATCGGCGAGAATGTTAGTAACATTCCTGGTTGTTCTTGTTAGTTTTTCACCAAGATCGTCGTGTGCTGATTTATCGACTTTCTGCTGTGTTAATCCACGAACTGCTTCAATGTCCTTACTAACCTTAATAATATCATCACTGATTTTCTTTGTTTTTTCGTCGTGTAATGATTTATCAACTTTTTGATTTGCGATTTGACGCATCGCGTTAATATCCTCATCAATCTTCTTTGTTTTTTCGTCGTGTGATGTTTTATCAATTTTTTGATTTGCTAATCCACGAACTACTTCAATGTCTTTGCTAATCTTAGTAATATCCTCGCCGATTTTCTTTGTTTTTTCGTCGTATAATGATTTATCAACTTTTTGATTTGCTAATCCACGAACTACTTCAATGTCCTCATCAATCTTCTTTGTTTTCTCGTCGTGCAATGATTTATCAACTTTTTGATTTGCTAATTCACGAACTGCGTTAATATCCTCATCAATCTTCTTTGTTTTCTCGTCGTGTGATGATTTATCAACTTTTTGATTCGCTAATCCACGAACTGCGTTAATATCAGCAAGAATGTTAGTAACGTCCCTGGTTGTTCTTGTTAGTTTTTCACCAAGATTGTCGTGTGCTGATTTATCGACTTTCTGTTGTGTTAATCCACGAACTGCTTCAATGTTCTTACTAATCTTAGTAATGTCATCGCTAATGGATTTTGTTTTCTCATCATATAATAATTTATCGACTTTCTGCTGCGTTAATCCACGAACTACTTCAATATCATCACTGATGGATTTTGTTTTCTCGTCGTGTGATGATTTATCAACTTTTTGATTCGCTAATCCACGAACAGTTTCAATGTCCTTGTTGATTTGATTGATATTATCATTAATGGATTTTGTTTTCTCGTCGTGTGATGATTTATCAACCTTTTCACTTATTGCAGTATTTATCTTTGTGACATCGGCAAGAATGTTAGTAACGTCCCTGGTTGTTCTTGTTAGTTTTTCACCAAGATCATCGTGTGATGTTTTATCAATTTTTTGGTGCACTAATCCACGGACTGTTTCAATATCTTTGCTGATTTGATCAATATCATCATTGATAGATTTTGTTTTCTCGTCCTTCTGATTCATTAACACACGCATCGTTTCAATATCAGCACTAATTTTCTTTGTTTTATCGCTAAGATCGTCGTGTGATGTTTTATCAGCTTTTTGGAATGTTAGTGAACGCACCGCCTCGATATCTTTATTTATCTTGGCAATATCATCGTTGATGGATTTTGTTTTTTCAACAAGATCATCGTAATCATCACTTCCACGTAACGATTCGATGTGTTTATTGATTTTTGCAATATCGTCGTTGATTTTCTTTGTCGTCTTGCTAAGATCGTCGTATAACACTTTATCGCCTTTCTTATCCATTGTGGTTTTTATTTCAGAAACGTCAGCGATAATATTAGTAATATCTTCGTTGATCTTTCCTACTTTATCAATGAGGTCATCGTGCAATTCCTGATCAACTTTTTTCTTTGTTAATTGATCTGCGACGAATGAAGTATCAGTTGTTTTCTTTATATTATCATCAACTTTCTTGCTAAGTTGTTTTAAGGTTTCATCGAGTTTTTTAAGATCGTTAGTTAGTTTAGTTAGTTGCTTTGTAAGTTTTTCCTGATCTTCATTGTAGACTGCCTTATCCAACTTTAACAATAATGTCGCTGATAGTTCTTTATCAGATTTTTCTACATCTGCGATATTTGCCTTTGATGGTAAACTTGCGATAATATTAGTAACGTCAGTGATAGATTTTGTTACTGAATCTGATAATTGAGTAAATTGCTTGATGCGTTCGTTATATTCATCTCGGCTAATCATATCAGTTACTTTGACATTGCTAGTTTGTAATCGACCTTCGGTATTTTGAAAAACAGCAATTTCACCAGGATTTATCTCTGCCAACGATAGAAGATTGTTAATGTCTTTCTTGGTTGCAAAATTTGATGTATCGATTTTTTTTTCTTCATCTGTTTCTTCTTTCTTTCTAAAGAGAGATCTACCATAAATGTCAACCATGATATTTATCTACGGTATATTCAAATAAAATTTTGTGATAAGGGCGGGATGATTTTGAAATTGCATCAAGAACGTTAATTGATTCTGGACCGCATATTGGTGGATCGGTTGATGTTTGCGTTGGAAGTGTTGAATACCAAACTGGAAGTTTCAGCGAGGAAATATATTTGAAAAATTCGTTTGGTGGTGCTAGTCCATACGAATCAAAGTAAATGATTTCGCGAGGATTAATCGCGTACGCAACCCAGTGAGTGCCAGGGCCGGAATTTTTATCAAGGTTAATTATTCCTGTCTCAGTAGAGTTTGGTTTGTCCGGTAATTGATCTCGCATGAATACTCCTCTGAAAAATCTTATTTTCTTTTTCTTTGCTTCATTGATTAAATCTAAATTCGATGATGGCGCGATGATCTTAGGCCGGATCAGTACATTGGAGGTCGTCCTAGTCTCAGGCCGGATCCGCGATGGTATTTTTTTTTACCGTATCTTCCTCCGGTAACTTTGTCTAATAATTTTTTAACTCCAAATCCAGCCGTTGCTGATAACGCGCCGCTTATCAACGGAGCTAATAACGGTAATAGAAAAGGAAGGAAGCCACCTACCTTGATCATATCTTTCACTGCGCCAATGGAGAGAGTTACATGAAGACCAGAATTCGCTGATCTGGCTTTGGTAAATCGTCCGTGTTGACCTCGTGTCAGTGATAGTTTGTTAGGTCCACCGTGAATCTGATTATTTTTCAAGATTAATTTTAAACCTCTTCGCGCCTTTGTTGCTGCTTGAAGTTTTTTTATCTGACCCGGGGTCAGTGTTACGCTGACGTGTTCGTATGGCATATTAATAATCACTTTATCTAAATTTAGAATTTATCACATATTTTCTACGGGCGCGTCGATGACTCTCATTCTACCACTGATGCCTTCTAGGATCATTGTTCTATCACTAAGAATAACCGCGATGGCTCTTGCCGGTCCTCCAGTGTTAATTCTGGCTTTGAAATGAATATCGACAACCGACTGCTTTACCAAATCAAGATGTTCCAGGGAAAAATAATAGATGGGATAGAGAGTATTAAAATCTAACTGTGATATTTGCAATCCGGTATCAATATTTTGATCGCGACCCATAAAACTTAATAATCGATGATACGCGCGTGCAGTGGAATAATTAGTAAAATTAATAGCTATTTCCTCGGATGGTTCTTGTTGACCGTTTATTCTTAATGATACGTTTGTTGCCCCGAATTGATCAAATATCATGTGACTGTGAGTTTGATCGTATCTATTTGCATTTTGAAGAACAATGAAGATATGCCTGGGCGCTGAAACACCTTGCTGTGACGCAATTCGCCAAGTATATATTCCGTTCATATTAACATCGGAGGAGTCGGTTGTTGTTGTTAGCCAGGACATGATGGATTTTCCTCCTTGATTCATGAATGATAATAATTTTTCTTCTTCGCGAATTGATGGTGTTACTGCTGGCATCCACAAAGTAATTTTAGTTAATGTTACCTTACCAGCATCGCCGGCCTCACCCGCCTCTCGCCAAATGGCTCTATCATTACCCGCGGCATCTCGAATAAAGGAAATTGTATGCTTCGCTCCGTAAATAACTTTCCTGAAATGCCGGCAAAATCCAAAAATATGAGACAATGGAATTGCACAAGAGAAATTATTCTCGGCTCCAACTAACATTTTCTTTCGCGTAGCAAATCCAAGATTATAATTTTCAGTTTGATTAATTATCATATTTTCGATAGCAGCAGGGGCAGGATTAGGAGCGTCGCGATTATTCGGTTGTCTAACGACAAACGGTTTAAATATCGGTGAATTAGAATTATCCTTAGCAAACATCATACTAGGACCAGCCGATCTGGTGAAATCATCCGAGTATCTTGCTAGGCCTATGATCGTTGTTGCTACATCAACATTTTCAGTGATTGATTCAATCTCTCTTCCATCAATCATGTAAGTGGCACTCTTGAATAATGCCATGATACCGTTATTGACAAATCCAACGTTAAAATCCGCTCCGTAGTTGGTATTATCGGTTTTATTAAGTATCCCAACAACCTCGATATACGCCTCAGATGGAAGAAAATATCTTGTTGTGTCGTGAACTTGAATTTCCTTGCGGTTAGGTGTATTTGGTTCAACTACCTCGTACGAGAAATACTGAAAATCTCGCACTGATGTGTCTCTACCCACAGGCTCGTCCATGTCAAACACTTCATTTGACACTTGTGAAAACATTATTACTAATGATATCGTCTAAAACGAAGACCATCTCCTGAAACAAAACTTGTATTTCCAAGATTTGTGTTTGCAATCTCATGCGCCAGATTTGTGTTTGCAATCTCATGAGCTAGATTTGTGTTTGCAATTTCATGTGCTATATTCGTCTTGGCAACTTCCTGCGCCAGATCATTTATTTTCTTATTTGCTGCTTCATTTATGGTTTTGCTAATTTCTGGTGGCATCTCTCTGGTGATAGGTAATCTGACTGGTTTTTTTTTTACGTATTAAATTTAATATTTTACTTTTGACAGCGTTGAATCCTTTACTAGCTAAATTGCCAATACCAGAAACAGCAGTCTCACCAATCTTTCCTATTGCTTTTAATCCTAGTTGTTTGATCACTGGACCAATTTTAGGTGCTACTCGCGTGACAAGACTTCCAATGATATCACCGAGTCCATTGCCGTGAACGTATTTATATACTGGTAATCGAGAATTAACTACGCGGACCTGATTGGGTCTGCGTTGATGTTTGTGAATAATCATATTATTTCAATTATGTTGTTTTAATCGATAAGCTCATCAACAAGTTCTTTATAAACATGAGAATCAATCACGCCACCACGGAATAATCGCTGACAAATATCTGATGCTTCGTTGATTATTTCGTGAGAGTTATTTCCGGCTCGCTTTCCTCCGATTAATACTTCGAGGCGAGATACGTCGTTAACAACACTGTCGGGGCAAACTGAATATCCATATCCTGTTTGTTTGTGATGCATGTGTTTTTCCTTCATAGATTTTTCTTTTCTTAATTTCTGTTCTTCTTTATATTCTTCAACTTTCTCCATAAAATTTTTAAATCCGTCATCTTTCAAATATATTTCCTCCCCTAAACTACCAAAATAAATTACCGCAGGCCAGATTTCTGGATTAGCATCAACAATTTTATGCGCGCTTTCTCGCAGGTATAAAAGTTTATTTCGTGAGTTATAATTTGCAGCAACGTGCAATCTTGTCTCTCTATCATCGAGTTTGTTGATAGTTTGGGGTCTCAAAAGCAAATCCGCAGGTACATCTACAAAATCAGATGGTATTTTTGAAGGAAATACGATTTCTTCAGCTAATTCTTGAACTTCCTTGCTTTCTGCGGGTTTGATTTCTTCAAGCGAAGATGGGAACAAACGCGACTCTGGAAATTCTTGTGGTTTGTAATTGACTATCGAATCAATAAAATTGATATATTCAGGATCATTTTTGTTGACCTTTTTGACATCTTTGTGTATATAGTATATCCATTTTATCCACTGTACGCGAGACACATTCTCAGCTTGATGAGGTTTCATTAATTTTTTCCGTCTATCTTTATCATAATTTTTCACAGCAAATTTTATAACTTCATCCGGCTTCATTTCCCTTATTCTTGTGATAACCTCATCGGTAAATTTATCAGTACTTGAGAATTTTATTCTTCCTTCTTCGGGGTGCTCTTGTTCCTGCTGCAATTGTTCTTGTGCTTTTTTTTGTAACTCTAGTATTTGTTCTTGCGCTTGTACTAGATCCTGATGCGCTTGTGTTTGTTCTTGATGAATTTGATCAAGTTGACCAGGAACAACTCGAGTGTGTTGCTCGATATCTCTTGTCATAGGAATAAGCCCGTGCTCTCTAAGTTTCTTATCTTCTTTTTTACTACCATATGCGACTTGTTCGATCACTCCGGTGACTGGACTCAACCACTTTGACGATACTTCACCAATATGATGTTGCTCATCATCGTACTCACG
This sequence comes from Sinohyriopsis cumingii, assembly GCA_028554795.2. Lineage (NCBI taxonomy): Eukaryota > Metazoa > Mollusca > Bivalvia > Unionida > Unionidae > Sinohyriopsis > Sinohyriopsis cumingii. The sequence goes on along the minus strand of CM068835.1, from coordinate 94,162,176 downwards.
AACTTTTTTCTTAAATAATCGTTTTGTCGGAATAAGCTTCTTTACTGCAGCTAATTCTTCTCGCACTAATCTAGCAGAATGAGGTTCTCCAACTGTGCTAGTTTTTTTACTCATCTTATTTTCAACGATATTGTTTTATTGTAAAATAAAATTAGCATCCGCAGCCCAAATTTGCAATCACAAACAAATTTTACAATACCCCCCCCCAAAAAATGCTGTTTTTTTTTATGCCTGAAAATGCACTTTGGGTTGAAATTTTGCGGATTAATTTGCGTAGGAGGCGTTATTTCTGCTTTCTGAGGCTTCTACGGAGAAAGTTTGTGTGGGAGGGTTAATTTAGTCTGTGCCAGGGGGTCTGTACAACTTCCCTGCTGCTTATTTATCCATGGTGTTTTTGACACCGATTTAAACTGTAATTAGAGAACATGATTTAATTTCTTTCGAGATAATTACAATTGGTTTCATTTACTTATAACCAGCTGACTGGATGTACAAATCATCATCATAATCTCTCTCAACATGACCTATACTTATTATATATGTAATATCGATAAAATCGACAACGCATTTAAAGACATAAATAGTGTACCCAGGCTGAGCTCACAGTGTCAATCGAAGAATGAAAAGTTACGATAATCAAAATTTATGCACTGGACACCTGTTTTCAAGTGAGCCAATCAAAAAGCAATATACGTAAAATGTAAAAGAATGTAGATCTCTGTTCTAGTCCAATTATGAACATTGCATATCCATTTATTTATTTCAGGATAATGTACTGCTAACGATATACGACACCTTAAATTCATGTAGTAAGGTTTGTTTTAAGGGTACTGTATCCATAGGGAAAAGGACCAAACATAACAGACAAATATAGACATGATGGTCCTGCATTTGAATAAAAGGCGCAATAGAATACATTCTACCGTTTAATGTATGCCCTCTTTAGAAAGAAAGCAATATTGCTTGTGTTGTTAGCATTAAGAACTTTCGACCAGAACAGATTATGTAGGAATCATGACCAGTCGAGACTAAATGGTTCTAATTGGTATGTTTCTTTACAAATAAACGTTACTACAAATGTCTCAGCACACAGTTATATTATATCCTGATGAAGCTTTAAGCAGCAACCATCCAAACAGATCAATAGTCTTTTGTTTCTTATATATCTATCTATAATAGTTTGTATAGATTGATACTTATATCCAAACTAAAGCTCTATCTTATATATACATGAAAAGTTTGTCATTGTGGACAAGTTCAATAACTACTTCGTTTTGTTGATATTATTTGGTAATCTATAATGGATATGACAGTTTGTTTGTTGTTATGGATCAAATCAATTTTGTTTTCAAACTAATTGATAGCCAAGTTGTATTTAACATTCCCCGCAAATTTAATAGTTCTTCGTTATTTAACATTTCATGATTCTCCGATTAGATTATTCACGTAGATAGGCAATATGGATTGCCGATACATATTTGATCCCAAAACCCCTTGAAGAGGCTCAAAGCTCTAACGAACAATTGTTTTACTTATGTATGTATGTATGTATGTATCTATATATATATATATATATATATATATATATATATATATATATATATATATATATATATATATATGCATGAATATATATACTATGAAGCACTCGGTTTTCCAGCTAAATGTATCGTAATGTTATAAATTTCCTAAACAATATAGAGCTTGATTACCGATTATACCTCATGAAAATCACAATAGAGATTAGTCCTAGAGGGCAATCAGTTTACACATAAATTTGATCAAACCTTGTAACGATGCTTAAGGCACTTGAGGACTGATCAAGTCTTCCCCTGTGCCCACAAAATTTTATATTTTAGCATGTTCATGTGTCAACAGCGCTACAAGGATTACAATACAGAACTTCCTTCAGAAGGTAAACTATTATGCTCAGTCTGAAATGTTATATCGGCTCTAATTTAACAACAATACATACATTACCTCTTGTTTGGGAATCCGATCGGTATATTATATCCAACAATACTCTAAAATGCATTTTACTTGAAAAGCAAATGAACATAGGTCACAGAAATTTCATGACGTGACTGAAAGTTGACAACTGTAACCACGGGAATGACATGGCAAACTAAAATTGTATATCAACATTGGCATCATTAGCATCGGTATTACCAAAGCCAACTGTCACGTTGTTCTGACGCACTCTTTGGATATTAAGATGACTATAATCAAATGCATTTGTTTCCCGTAAGGAAATGCTGTATGTAAATTACAGAGATTGAAGAGGATACTGCATAGGAACATGAAACTTCCTTCAATCATGTATGAAGCAGGCCCACTCTGAGTTTGTCGTGAACTATAGACTTCCACAAGTGATACGGACAGGATACAACTACTGCAATCCTATCCTCCAAGTGGGTCATGCCCTAAGACACCATCAAAGCAATGGTCAAACAGGATATTGCTGAGTGTACATGCCTCAGTGTATGTTTATCAATTATTAAAGAACTACATTGTCGGTTTTGTACCTGGAGAATAATCCACTGTTTGGCTGTTCTGATCCTACACAGACCTATTTGTATATCAGTTTTCTGTTCAATATAGACTACACATCAGACTTTGTTCTCACTGATTGAAGTGGAATTAAGACGTGTGTGTACTATGACGAAATACACTTTTGTATTAACACTGGCATCATTAAAATTGATATTAACAAAGCCTAGTGTTATCTTGTGTTGCTGTAACCTTGGATATTATGATGGCTCAATCGCATAACTTTGTTTCCTTTCAAGAAAGACATTCTTATTATTCGACAATGACGAAAATGTCCGAATGATCAATTTTAAAAAAGTTATTCAAGCCAGAATCTAGGACAAAGTCCTTTTTGCGGGCATTGCTAGCAAATCAATCCCTGTAGGGGTGTACTTTAAATTGTTTTTAGTTGTATCCATGAAACATGTTATAAAAAGGATCGCCATTAATTTAAGCAGTTTTCACTGTATTATCTTCGCCAGATATGCATCTTTTCAATTCTATAGAAAACAATAGGTTGCATCTCAAAGATTTGCTTAATATAAGGTAAAACGCCTTCGTAGATCTTTACGGCAAGTTTGACTCAGAATAATTTTTTTTTTACTTTCCCCTTGACTGTCAAGATGACGATGGCTTTGAAGTTCGATGGCGTTCTATGAAGAAGATCTATGATCTTACATACAGTTTTATATTCAGAAAATCTCCCCTGAAATCAAGAAGGTGTCCTATCTAGTCAGTAAGTTTGAATTGTATCCGTGACAATAGCGGATTATGACATCGTAGATAAACCGGATTAATGGGCTTCATAACAATTAAGAATACAGGTGGAGCTTGAGGCGTAAATGTATATAACATATATCCCTGCTGGGTCTGACTGGATTTTTCAAGATTTACTTGGTAGCTGCCATCAATTGCATCACATGCAATATTGACTGCGATGGTTAATATAATATTAGCAAAACATAGAGAGACGTGCCTATCACCGCCATATGGATCATTGTTGTGCCTGACGATACCTGCCGGTGGGATTATATTTTTCCATGAGTCAATGATTTTGGGATAGTATAAATAAATCATATCGTTGACTGACTTTATTTAGGTTGTCGGCGCTAAATCCAGGAAATAAAAATGTTGGTAGATCTTCCTTGGTTATTTAATAGTGTCTTAGAAAAAAGTGCTTAAGTATTGTCTTTTGGGGGCGTTTAAAATCAACGAACTAATAACAGGCGTCAATCACTCTTCCGACGGTAATTGCATTAACATATTTGAGGTCTGATGCAAACTGGCTTAGATGCCTGTATCGTTTCAATGATCTGTTGACGCGTATCATCGCTGTAGTATTGTGTTATACTGGAAAATTAATTTCGTAGAAAATCTAATACCTGTTGGTGTTCAGGATTAATTACGTCGGAAAATGATTTGATAAGTTTTTCGTCGACGATCGGACTTTTATTATCGTCATAATCATATAACGGTCTTAGCATCATCAAAAGTAGTGAAACAAAATAATTCAGTACCCGATAATACTCTTGTATTATACGACCACGAGATAAATTTTCGATACTCTGGAATTTTAAAAATATGTTTTGGTCGTGGAGAATTCGACACGTTGTGATTATGGTGGTGCTTGATGAACATGTGCTATCTCCGGCCATCCCAACACAGTTCGAATCGACGACTGATATATATCGACGGCATATTCTTCAGTTGATATTTTTTCGCGGCTGATAACGTTGGTTCATGAACCGTAATAGCTACTTTGGATTTGATTCTTTGTTAATCTGTTCGATTTGAAAACTGCCCGTATGTACGCTCACAACATTTCAGTTTGGTATTTCATCCGGTTTATTTATATACGCAAACACCAGTGTATTGTTTGATTGAAACCCAAAAATGACTTTAATTTAATATTAGGCCAGCTGTGATACACTCGTAATTGTGATAGTACTATTTACTTCGCTGGAATCGCCCTTAGAAAGGTAATGCTGAACTGGGAATTGTTTGAGCTTGTTGATATCATCGTGGTTTTCAACGGTGTTATATTAGCCTCGATCTCCTGTAGTACTTCTTGCGATGGCGACTTTTATGCTTTCTAAACCCTGATTCTTTAAATCAGATTTCTAAATCAGGATTCTTAAACAGGGGGTCTCGCGTCTCCTAACAACTGCGTCATTGCCACATGGTAATCCATAATCATTTCTGTGAACTTTTGATCTGATATTATTCCATCGCTGGGACCTGGTGATGCCAACGAAAATAATTTGGAATATGCTAGCGTGGCTGTATGCAACTTTATTGTATATTCCTGTGATTTATCAACAGTGCACGTGAATATATTTTTCCGATGATATTAATAATACTAGGAATTATGTTGCAACTGAAAGACCAATTCATATTGCTGGTGCTATCACGTATGTGACTGACTATGCACCTATGATTGTTACAGTTGCAGCGATTACCGCAGATGCAGAGTACACAATTATATCAGTGACAGCGACACGTGTGCGGTATTTTTTTGTTTTAGTGTATATTCGTCGATGATATTGTTCAGTTGGGTATGCCACGAACATACGTGTTCAAATCTGTATTTGTTTACAGAATTTAGACAATTGTGAATTCACGTGAATTCATATACGCTTACTAAGTAATCAATTGAGGTTTTTCCGCGAAAAATTCCAGGCACCACCCGTAAGACACTGCGTTTAAATTTTATCAAAAGGTTCCAGTATAAACGTTTCTTCAACCGCTTTATATAACACAATATAAACAGTTTCAGACAAATTATCCGGTGAATGACGATATTGATATGTTATAAATATCCTAAAGTTTTCAGCGCTGAACACGGACAGCCTATACACGTCAGTGACTTCAGCGCTATGTTTGATAGTGTTATATCGCTGTGACCATGTTGATGATCCTGATGACACTGTGTAGACCACGTTGATGATCTGCTTGTGAGGAAATTTGAGGAGATCAATATTTTTAACGATATCGAGAATTTCATTGACAACGTCTTCTAGTCTTTTCTAATATCATTGATATCCATCTGCGCTATAGTGATTAGATCTGAAAATGATTTAGGATCTCTCATAACACTTAATAGTTGATGAATCTTTTCATTGTCGCCGATTTTTCTGTTCATTTCACAGAGTTTAATATTGATGAATATTTGATTTTTTAAAAAAAATGGTTTTATTTGTATTTCTACGACATTTTAAATACTCGGTTACTTGACAGGTATAACCAGATCTGAGAGATGTCAGTCCATCATTGATTGAAATTAACTAGTTCATCACTGGGAGGGTCTTGTCGTCGATATATTTTTGTTGCAGCGTCATTGTTTGATTTTGGTTCTCTTAAAGCGGTAATTGTATAATTGTCCATGTTGAGTTCACCTGCCATTGTATCACCAGTGGATTGTAAACGATAAGTCATTTCATTTCTGAGAGTTGCGACGGATACACTTAAGTCTCTGATTCGACCGCTGTCAGTGAAAACTGGAATGTTATCCGTTGTAGCACCGAGAACTCTACGAATCATGTCGACCCACTTAATATGACTCGTCTTTAAAACAACGTATTTATCCTAAAAACAAAAACTTCATTCCGGTCCACTCCAGTGAGGTTATAATGTCAGCAAGATCATCCCTAGTTGCGTACTTGGACAAATCACTATCATCGTCTTTTTTCCAGTGGTAGAAAATCTTCCATAAATATCAACCATTATACGATGGGTGATTATTTAAAATGGAAGTGTGCCCATGTACAGCCTTATGAGGTGCATCGGAAGATTTTTTTAAATAACATCGAGTACAGCAAGTGATTCACGGTCGCATATAGGAGGATATGCCATCGTTTGTGTTGGTAACGTTGAATAACAGAGCGGAAAACCATCTGAGTATAACACACATCCTTTTGGTGGTGCCATTCCGTATGAATCAAAATTTACAACACCACGAGGATCAATAGCACATGCAACCCAATGAGTTCCTGGACCAGAACTTCTATCGAGATCAATAATGTCTGTCTCTGTTTTATGTTATTATGTGGTTTAGTCGGTAATTGATCTCTCATGAAAACTCCCCTAAATCTTTTTTTTTTAAACATTTCTTAGCAGCATGAAGTTAATCAAAATTGGACATGGGAAGCATGTTTATCGAAATGTCCCGGGGAGTCTTAGACTTTGACCGTACCATGAGCGTGGAGTTCCTGGCAATCTTAGACCCCATCCATTCTTGGAAGACCTGTTTCTTGCAAATTAGTCCGCGACCTGTTGCTTTGATTAATGCAATCGCAGCTGCAGTTCTAACATCGCCAAGTCCAGCTCCTTTTGCAACACCTGGGGCTGCAGCGGCCATTAACGCTGGTATAGCTGCAATAAGTGGAAGTATACCACCGGTCTCAACTGCGTCTTTTACAGCATCCGCTTAAGAATAAATATATCGCCGTATTTGATCGTTTGACTTCACTGAAATGCCTGAGTTGACGTTCTGAGAGCGATAGTTTATTCGGACCACCTGCGATCTGTTCTGATTTCAGTAATATTTTATTCAAAATTCTTTTTTTTATGCTGATTGTAACTTTTTAATCTGTCCAGGAGTCAGAATAACATTAACATAATGATATGAAATTATAATATCATGAGGAATGTCATTACATGTTCGAAAAACACTTACATGTTTTCTACTGGGGCATCAATAACTTTCATTCGTCCACCAGCACCTTAAAGCATCATTATTTTGTATGAGAGTACAATAGATTGGCTAAATAAATCAAAATGTTCCAGCAAGAAGTAGTATATCGGATACATCGGATATTTGCAATCCGGAATCAACAGTCTGATCACACCCCATATATATCATCAACCGATAATAAGCACGTGCAACATGATTGTTGTTAAAATCCAGCAACACTTCATCAGACGATTCTTCAATTTCATTTATCCTCAAAGAAACCTAATTAACCCCAAGCGTGTAAAATACCATTGGATTTCGCTCCAGCAAATCTACTCTGGCATTTTTCTGGAGTGCGATTGTCGTGGTGCAGAATCACCTTGCTGTGATGATATCTGCCAAGTGAATAAACAAGCAGCATTACTTTGAATACTGTATGTGGTCATCGTCAACCATGATATCGTTGATTTGCCACCTTGATCCATGAAAGAGACTAACCGTTGTTTTTCAGCGATCGAATTAGTCATTACTGGCATCCACAACAAATTTCTTTTTTAGTATTACTTTACGTATATCAACAGCGTTTGGTCTCCATATTGCATCATTTTGTGTAGTCTTTTTTACATGTACAACGGTATGCTTGGCTCAAAAAATAACCTTTCTAACATTTCTGGAAAATCCCAAAATATGTGATAGTGGAATTGCACATGACAATTTTTCTTCGTTGTTTAATATTAATCTGCGTGCGGTAAATCTTAAGTTGAAATCGTCGTTCATTGATGCGACTTCAGTTCCAATGGCATTCAGTCTCACGTTGCTGCTTTCATGATGATCATTTATATCCTTTGCATATATCATTGACGGACCAGCTAACCTCGAAAAATCATCGCTGTATCTTGCAACGCCAAGTATTGTCGTAGCATAGTCGACGTCGTTATGGCATGATTAAATATTTCTTCCGTCTATCATATATGTGTCGCTGTTGAATAACGCCATAATACCATTAATGATAAAATCAGGTCGATATAAAAGTCCGTATCCTGTTATATCTGCTTTCATAAGTTGACCGTTGATCTCAATTAATGTCTCAGCGGGTAATAAATATCTACTCGTATCCTAAATTTGTAATGAGATTCTTCCACGCAAATCGGGTGCACGCGCATTATAAGAATAATATTGATATCTGCGCACAGATTCGCCCTTGAGAACTAGTGCATTCATGTCGAATGCGGAATCAGATACACGTTTAAACATTGTATTATATTTATTATCGTGTAACACGAATACCACCTCCTGCTATTAAACTTGCAGTTACATTTTTGTCTTTTTCTGACAAACATTCACCAGCCAAATATACTAGTTTTTAATTCGCTGCTTGATTTATTATTTTACAAACATTTGCAGGCATAACTTCTGTGCTGGGTAATTATACTGCCTGAGGTTTGACCGCCTTCGTTATGCGTATTAAATGTGCTAGTCTCTCCTTGATTGCAGATAATGCTTTACTAGCAACATGACCAACATCACCAATACCTTTATCACGAACAATGTCAATAGGTTTCATTCCTACTTTTTTGCAATAGGTATTGCTTTTGGGGCTATCCTTCTAAATATCATGAACAGCATCATAGAGTCCATTTCCTTAGATCGCTTAATAAGTGTGTAATCGCGAAGTTATCGCCTTGACCATTACAAGTCTACGTTCAGCATTATGTATGGTCATCTTTCTTTCTTGTTACTGATCTAATTACATACCCTCAATCACTGTGGTAATCAATAACGATTTCATCGATGAGGGACCGATAAACATGAATGTCCATGATACCGCCAGCAAATAATTTCTGTCAAGTAGTAGCTGCTTCATTAATGATTTCTGAGGAATTATTGCTAGCTCGTATTCCACCAATTAGAATTTCTAGTCTATCCATGTCGGCACGAACGTTATTGGGGTATGATGTAATACGGCCGCTTCCCCTGGTACCTGTACCAGGGGCAACCAGACCACTTCCAGTTGTTTCGTCTTACTCAAAACGAGGTGGGCTGAATGTTGATTTTACTGGCGGTTATATATCTCCAGGTAATGTCGCTCTTTTAACTTCTTCGACTTGTTTCTCAAATTTTGTAAATGTATCCTTGTATTTATCAATGATTCTAGTTATACCGTGGGACTTTCGAAATACAAAAGGAACCCAATTTTTTTTTTAAATACTGGCGTCGTTTGGATCTAATACTTTAACAAGATCTGGATATCTTGTTGCGGCAACTGCTATAGTTCTCTCGCGATGAAGTCTACGACCTTCTTCGGTAAATCGGGCTAGTGGTTTTTGTTTTGGGTTTGGTTTTGGCGTAACAAGATCCCTTATATCGCGACCCTACACATGAACTGTGTCAATACTTGCAAGTACTTGATGCATGTCTTTTGGTAATTGTGCTGAGTCGCAACTATTTCAGCTGGAAACTCTCTTAGCATTTTCTGTTTTCTTAGTTTGTTGTGCGTTTTTTAACATGGATCTAGCTGTGTCCATTATTTGAAGCAACAGCTTATCAGTGGGTTTTGTAACCGGTTTAAATAACTGTTCTGCCCCTTTTGCAAATTCCACCTGAGACTCATGACGAGCATGTAGTTGTTGCTTTACAGAATCACAGACGGGGAGATATTTCTGAATTGCCTCTAGACGCTGTCGACCTAGGATCCCATTATTGATATAATAATTATTTAATTGCACCACATTAGAGCAGCAGAGAGTAGGACGACAAAAATTGAGTGTCCTGGTACTCAAACGAACACACATAGAAATACGAAAACACGAACGTCAAAGATACAGTAACAAAATGTGCTAACCAAATTAAATAAGACTTGGTCGCTTCGAGGCTTCGGTTTGGCGTATTAAAGTAGTAATACTACTCAGACTTCCACTATAGTACTACTTAGAATTCCACTCAGAGCATTAGGACTACTCAGACTACCATTCAAAGTATTAGCACTACTCAGACTTCCACCCAAATTATTGACACTACTCAGACTTCCACTCAAAGTATTAGGACTACTCAGACTTCTACTCAAAGTGTTAGTCCTACTCAGACTTCCACTGAAATCATTAACACTATTCAGACTTCCACTCAAGGTATTAGCACTAATCAGACTTCCACTGAAAGCATTAGCACTACCCAGACTTCCACTCAAAGCCTTAGGACTACTCAGACTACCATTCAAAGTATTAGCACTAATCGGACTTCCAACCAACTTATTAACACTACTCAGATTTCTACTCAGAGTATTAGTACTACACAGACTACCACTCAAAAAATTACAATTACTCAGACTTCTTCTCAATGTATTAGTACTTCTAAAGTATTAGTACTACTCAGACTACCACTTAAAGTATTATCACTTCTCAGACTTCCACCCAATGTATTAACACTACTCAGACTTTCACTCGAATTATTAGGACTACTCAGACTTCCCCTAACAGAATTAGCACTACCCAGACTTCCATTGACATTATTAGCACTAATCAGACTTCCATTCAAAGTATTGGCACTGCTCAGACGTCCAGTCAAAGTATTAGCAATACTCAGACTTCCACTTAAATCATTAGCACTACTCAGACTTCTACTCAAAGTATTAATACTGCTCAGAATTTCACTGAACGTATTAGCACTACTCAGATTTCCACTCTAATACTAATAACAATTCCACTCAAAGCATTAGAGGTACTCAGTCGTCAGCTCAAAATATTATTACTGCTTAAACGTCCACTTAAAGTATTCGTACTGTACATTATTTCGTTCTAGTACAACTCTGACGTCCACTGAATGTATTAGAACTACTCAGAATTCCACATAAGATATTAAAATTGCTCAAATTATTAGTGCTGCATAGCTATCCACTTAACACGTTAGCACTACTCCGACTTCCAATAAAAGTATTAGTACTAATCAGAATTTTACTCAAAATATCAATATTTCTCAGACTTTCACTCAAGATGTTGGTACTACTCAGCCTGACACACATAACAAAATAAAGAAATGACTGATGCAGTATCTTGGGTTAATAATTTTTATTAAAAAAAAGCTAGAAGTCAAATGTATATACCCTAATCTCATGCAACAAAAGGCATGATATCGGTACGCTTATCTCACCAAACGTCTTTAGATATATATCGCGAAGTCCTTGTAGCTATAGTGTGTAACAATAAGCAATCAACCAGGTATGGTGAAATGTTATGTTGTTGCTATGTGTTTGTGTTGCAGCAATAGGCCTTTCTCAGGGTATATTAGAGGTAAACACAATGCGCTGGATATTATGTAGAAAAATTGTTAAAATGAACACCATGTATTTTATGAGACCATATCTGAAGGGATTTATAAATATTTGTAAGTATAAAGTTTCCTTATATGATTTTAAAACTACAACAAATACACATTTGTTTTAGTTGCTTTCACAATTGGATTGAGTCCGAGCTAGTCAACATATTTTGAGTATTATTATAATGGCACAAATGCACATTCATGTTGTGTTGTGTTCGCTATTGAAGATAACTACGATCTTGTAAATAGTTGTATTAAATCTTTCTCTAACCTCTGAATCACATGTTCAAGGTGGGGGGAGCAAGTGGCTTACGGCTCTCGCATTTACACGCTAAGGTTACTCTGTCCACGTATGTTTTAGTCTCTGCCCGACCATCGTGAGCATGTAAGCTAACTTGAAATGAGCTTCCTTTCTTAACGTGCTTCCTTCTGCGGTCATACTTCACTATATATCTAACTATCATGTGCTGAAAAATAGCGCTAAACCCACAAGTCCAAACACTGTCACATTGCCCTCTCCCAACCAATGTAACTGATTTATGGTAAAAGCATGAAATCCCACTAGAATATCATCATAGTTTGAAAAAAGTCTTTTTTTACACAATACTTACTACATAACACGCTCATCACTGACTAAGTACACAACATGATTGAGTTCAAGTTTAAAAAACGTTCTAATATTTTTTTTAATGATTCTAGTTGTGGCTTACGTGTAATGACGTTTGTAAATCTGAGAAGGATTTTGGTAAGTCAAATTTTATAACAGGGTAAGATATGTAAGTATGCCACTTTTATTCTAGCTTCGATTGGCTTGATCCCAAAATAAAATAATGAACATGAAGTTCATATTGTTCAGGTAACTCCACATGACGATGACATGTATCTTCTTACTCTTATTGTCGATCAAAATGTTCTTGTAGTTCTGCATGCCGTTCGCATAGTTTGTTAACCTGACACGCTGTTCATATAGTTCTTGTAACTCTGCATGTCTCGTATTGATTACGAAAAATGTCTTAAAATCTAAATACTAATACAAATACTAATACTAATAAAAATAATAATAATAATATTCTTATCCTGTGAATGATAAAATATTAATTTTTGCCTGTTCAAAGTTGCAATTCTAGTATATTAATACCTTAAATGGGACCGAGCTCGAGCGATTTGATATAGCTTTATGTCTCCAATGGGTTTTATGTCTTCGGTGATAGAATAGGTCGTAATTAAGCTAAAAACGTTATTATATTAGGTGATTGTATAATATCGGAGCCGATAACCACGATCAACCTTGTACCACAATAAAAAGCCGCGTTTTTGAACCTACAGTGATATGTACCATTGTATACAACAACTGTTAAGGACAAACAGTTGAATGTTCTTGACCTGGGACCTCATCGTTTAGCTTTAATTCCCGATCGTCATTAGCTTGAACAATAGAATGCTCTGATTTATAGAATAATGACACAATAACATGTCCATGATAATCATTGGGAAAATATACTAATTTTCTTTAAATCAAAGAAAATATTAAATTTAAGCTCAAAATAAAATCGCAGCATCTCAACCACCCGCAATTAAGCTTACAGTACATTAACACAGATGAATTTACGTTATGTGTGTTGCTATTTGTGCAATCTGAAATCTAGAAACTCTGGGTTGATTAGGCTTACACGTTACGAAATACAGTCAGCTCAAAAGAAAAGCACAGCTACCACCGCACAATTTAAATGACCTGAACCTTTCAGCAGTAGAAAACGCTCTGTGTATGTTAACTGTTGCTGACATTGCAGTCTACAAGCTGTAACTAAGGTGCTTTGGTTAAGCTTGCACTGTTATTGCTACTGCGAAAAACATCTTGCTGACATTAGAGAGCCTATTCATAAAACAGGAAGTATTTTTACGGAATCTTACAATTTTCTATCTACACTTGGTATACTAGGCAGGGAAACTTTGAGTGGGATGCCAACACCTGCGCATGGTATTTATCAGAGAGGGCAAAAACACATATATCACGCTTGCTTAACACAAATAAAATATTTAGTGGACTTGAGACAATATGTAAAGTTCAGTCGTGAAACAAGCGTGTTTCTTAAAAATCAGAAGATGATTCGCAGTCACATAAATAAAAACATATACTTAGCAAAATCATTTACGCTTGTATATAACGTAAATGATACATGTTTGTTCCAGAAAGTAATATCTAGTCCGAACATGTTTCACGCCATTTCATTTGGACACCGCGTCGAACGTGCAAGACAGGTGCACAATGTGTGAGTAAGTATCATAAATATAATTATATTATGTCAGAACACTTTCTGATGAATAATGAAAACAAACTGCCAATATTAAAGACCTTACAATACCCACGTCAAATTAGGTCCTAGTTTCTTATGACCTTACGTACGAGATTGATACACACATAGATGGAATTAAGGTACTTCCTTCAAACATGATATTTTAATGACAGCACAGGACGTAACTCTCAATATTCGAAGTTTCACATTTATCCTATATCTCTACCAAAGTGTGCACAGACGTATTTACATTCGTCACTATTTTCCCATTAACATACACACATAGTTACAATTGTTTCATCCAGCGTATGTAATTATGAACGTATCTGAGAAGACTCCACATAACTAAAAGGACAAAACACAAGCACGACCACATTAAGATGAAACTGTACGAGTAATTTGGCTCGTTGATTTAAAATAAATGAAATTTTATGGATAGAAAACTTTACTAGTATTTTATTAATCAACAAATCAGAGATAGGAAATGTAATTGTCAATTGCAAAACTGAATAATTGAAAATAATACACATATCGAGGAGAAATGCATCCATCTGGTACAAGCAGAAAACATGAATACCGGTAACTGCATACGGATATTCAAAATGAAACAATACAAATTACAACACTCCTCTTTATGTTAATCGAAACAGTCACTTGCTGATTCAATCTGCAAAACGATATGGCTGTATGCTAAACGTTGAAATCGTACCCTTAACTGGTGCGCAACCTATGCTATTCGTGGCCACGATTTCCCTTACGGAAAATAGGTTCATTTATATCATCTCGAAGAACATTTCGGTGCTATTACCATTATCATTTTATTCAACAGATACATTATTATAGTGAAAAATGTGACCTTGCGTTTATTTGTCAAGAGCTACACACTCATTGCGAAGAGAAATATCGGTGTTGTTTTATAAACCCTGTATTTCCGAAGGATAAAAACGAATCGCCTGCTCAGCATATCAGCGAACTTTAATCACCACTAAGTGTTGCCAACAACATCTCATAACGCAAGGTTCACAGCAAAATAGTACATGCCAAATCCGGATCCCAAGTTTGTTGAGGGAAGAATCGAATTCATATTTGTCACCAAACTGTAGACTTGGAACAGAAATGCTACATTAAAAAAATCGCGAAATAGGACGATGAAAAAAGGAAAGAGAATTTCATCTTGCTTGATGTGGAATGCATGCAAGAGACAGGCATTCGTGTCCCTAATTTATCTGTGGCGCAATGAGAGAGGAGCATCCAATAAATTGGAGGACGGGAAGAAATATTGTGATTTCGCCGTATGGATCTTAGAAACTTTCGACCACATATGGTACCAAGATGACACTGAAAGTTACCGAGTCATCCCTCTTTTATCCAGATTGTCATGGCTAACAATTGCTCTGGATAGAAAGATACAAAGATCAATATCCTCTGACATGCTATCACCTAATGTCCCAAGGTCATCCTGAACATATCCAAAATTTTCTATATGAAAGTGCGACAAGTAGAATTTAAAGATTACTTGAGCTATTTAGACATGCCTTTAAGTCGAATGCCTAAAATGTTTGGAATGACATAAATGACCAAACTATATTTTCCACACTTTCTCAGTTACGAATCCAATTAACACACCGTCCTACCGCATGTGCCCGTCTCCCGCTATTATGACACCGACAGTATGCTCACCGAACAACTAAACGCTTTCTTTGCTTTGTACCACCCTCACACTTCATACGCCATCGACTTTTGTGAGGAAATGTTAAAGTATTATCGATCGGATATATACGATGTCCGATGTTGCTGTATAAAATTTCGACAACTGTTCATGGAGCACATACGGTTCGATCTTCTGAAGGAAGCCTACACCATCGTCAAAGCATGCTCCGTAATATATAGTAACCGAATCATGAACCCTAGATCTCATACGCCTCAAACTACGTTGTTCATCAGACCTGGATACTCCACCAAAGCTGAGCACTGGCTAAATTACTTGTGCGAGAAGTGAGACAAATATATCCAACATGACCGAAATGTACCAGGCGAAAATTACATTAGGCAATATTTGGTGGATATATGGGACTCGGAAGTCGCACAAGATCGACAAAATACTCAACCTAGTACCGTCAACGAGGCCAGACATATGAATCTTTACCGAGGGCCATTAAAACCTTGTACGAAAACACTTACCAACGACGCCTAAAATTAGAATAATAAGAATACCAAGTGGTTTCGTAGAAAGTTAAAACCGAGTGGACCCTTTAAACACATTTAACATTTCATGACTGCCATTTACTTGATGTACCACTCAGATGATTTATCACAAAACAAAATATATGAAAGGCGTCGATGTAGTTCGTGAAGATTGTAGAACCAGGGCATGTACTGGCCAACGAATTAGGAGATGCAGTTATTGCTGCCTAAGTGACAGCCAACGTTCGAATTAAACTGCACGTGAGGAGATCGTGTTAGTATCTGACATGAACAGCTGTATCTACATCCATTGCCTTTATCATCCTCACATTACCATCGAAGGAGACCTCTTAGGAGCATGGACAGGCGAGCACCCCGAAAAAAGAAACTGAGGTTCGGTAGCGGCTGTCCTGAACATTATGACTACGAATACAGGGACAACGAGGTGGATTTCACACCGACTGCATAGATACAAAATTGACGCTGAATCATCGGATGATTCAACTGGGCAACTTTGGTGTGCCGTAGGAGGTTTATCAGTAACCTAAATATTTGGGAAGACCTACACCGAACAATTAGCCAGAGGTTAACGTTAGGACTGGTCGGGCATGTGTCTGGATAATGTCTGGATAATGTGACAGTGTGGGACATGATGCTACAGCCAGCACTCTGCTTGAAAAGTATTTAGTCAGTCACGAAGCCTGTCTTTGAAAGTTTGTAAGATTGATAATCAGATATTCATGTAGCCTTCCGTTCGTTATAATAATATATAGATGTGCAGGTATGTGTTGGGATTGTATAAGGTTAAGCAAATATTCTGGAGTGCATATTGCAAACGTTATTGAGTGATTGGTATTAACTGTACGTCAAGATATCGTATGTCGTATCTGCATTTATTTTTAATCCAGAATATGTGTTATCATCATAAAGTGTGTTGTGTTTAAGTTATGTTAAGAAGCAGATGCTGTCGAACAAAAAGGTGCTGTTTTTATTATTACATTATTTAACTTCACTGACACGATGGTCCGCTAGAAACGTTTAGTTAATGCAAAACCTTACGTAGTAAAGTTGTAAATTCTTACAATAATCTTTTGATAGTTTAGAGTGGGTAACAAACATATTTTTCCATAATAGCCATATAGGTTTCATGCAGGCAAACATTCTAACAACAATATTTGTAAGATTGCAAAACGATATTGTACTGTTTAAAAGAAATCGACTTTTAAGTGGGGTTTTTCTAATCATTCGTTTCAACACTGATATTTTAACAAGGAATAATCAAATTAATCTCACTTGAACTATATATCGATTAATCTATAAATCTGTATATATGACTTTTCATGCATCAATCCTTACGTTTGTTTGTTTTTGAAGCTGTCTTTTGGTAAGAAAAGGTCACTTAGTTTTCTTGTCATATTTTAGTTCCTTATTTATATCATGTTAGCCTATGCAATCATTTGCTTATGCAACAAATCAGATAAATTTATAACATGGTAAGAAATGTGTGCCTTCTAACAATTAGTCAACCTATCTATCGGAGTTTTGTGGCTTCTAAATGTCGCCAAATGTAAACATGTTCCTCGATAAGAGTTTGTGCCTTCTAAAGGTTAGTCCATATCATATCATGCGACATCAGTATAAAAAGGACACAAACACTCCCACTCATTAATATGCACGTCCATCGACTGGCAACATTGGACAATATTATCATTCCCACTCAGCAAAAGTCACGTATGATCACAAGAAACACCACAATATATCATCCTTAACAGCATCAGTTTAGAACGCACACACGCTCCTGCTCAGCTAGACTCATATTGCCCGGGCAACAAAGTTACATAATCGTCCTTAACTGTATCAATATAGGCAATTTTACTAAGACACATATTGTCGAACAATACTATCACATATCGTATTTAAGTGCAAGAATATAGATAGGACATACAGACTTCAACAAAGCAATATTTTCATATCGCTCAGGGCAACACTACGCAGTATCATCTTTAAATCCATCAGTTTAGAAAGTACATACACCCTTTCACTCAGTAAAACTCTCGTATCAAACCCGGGCAACACGATGCTATCCTATCCTTTACTGATAAAATTACTATGTTGTCTTCAACAATGTAACAGAAGGAAATATAACCAACACGTTTAAGAGTTTCAGCAAATAACGTATTTTGTTTACGTTACACAGTGAAAAGTTAAGAGGAACTTACATTATTATGAATGAACTCACACACAATCATAACGTTTCCATTGCAAGTTGAAACGTATAGAATGTTCCTAGTGAATTCCAATAGTTAGTTCTACTGGAAAAAGTCACTAATTTGCAAAGAATGTCTTGAGCCTAAATTCAGTTGGGCATGAAGACAAAATCACATAGGCTCAACCATATGTTATGACAATAATCATGTGGGTCGATCACACAATGTAAATTATATTTGCATACATCACAACCACCCCACTGACATTTCCTCATGAGCAACAAAGCACCATATCATCCCCAACTCAATCAGTATGGAAATGACATAAATATTGTTCCTCAGTATGACTCTCTCATATCTCTAGACTAAACGATAATGTATGAACTTCAACTGACGCACTTGCTATGTCTATCTATTTTTTTTGTAACTCCTTGCAAATAATTTTATCTTAGAAGTTGTGTTCAGGGCTGTAAATCGTATATAACATACTTAGTTAATTTTTGCATACGTGACATGATCATCTTAAGACTTTAGTATTGCATAGGATCTATAAATATGCATACATATGTTAGACAATTAAAAATAATAATCTTAATAATAAGACATATTGGCTTACGGGGTTCCGGGTTTCTGAAATAATTCGTTAACTTCCCTTTGATTGGGCTAGGTCACATGAATCGGCAAGTTTGACGCAAAATGAGTTGTGTGATCGTCACGTTGCGTCTGCTAAGAAATATAGTAACAATAAACGGAGTATATTAAGAGAGGACTGATAAATCAATTTCATTCCGATTTTGGGGTGATTCTCTTTTCTTGTGTCTATGTTGTAAGTCTGCAGACGTGTTTTATGTTGTACTTAGATATTATTCGAGATAAACATGTTGATTATTTGGACTATACTATAATTCTACAGCTTTTATAAATTATTTAATAGGCAATGGTGAAGGTGTGGTTATAAATCGCTTTCAATAAATAGCAGCTAAAGCACCACCCTTTTTACGCGATAAACTCCCATAAAATAAAGACAAAAATTGGAGTCCTAGTGACGCCCCATCATACAATTTTTTCAACCCCCCCCCCCAAAAAAAAAAAAATTAACAAAAAAAAACAACACTACTGCGTAAGGATATATGTCGATACTTGTCATTGGGTCGTTATCTCTCAAAAGCAAATGTTACCAAAATTAGCACGTAACCATAAAAGACCTACCAAAGAATTGTATAAGAGAATATCTGAAGGGTCAATGATTGTTTGCTCTCAATGCGCAAAAAGAAAGGCATATTTTAAGTGAAACGAATATAGCTTAAAAAAAATAGAAAACACGAAACAGTCATAATTGTTAGTTGTGGAATGTTTTGCTCGGATCTTTTTAAAGATACATCATTGTTTCTATCTTGTGCTAAGTAAGATGTTTTCCGTACGTATCCATTGTTTCGTCCTTTAGAAAATCGATTTTGTAGCTCAATATGTCGTTCAAAATGTTATTAAGTGGTTCCTCTATCTGCAGGAAACTATACAAATATTTGCCAACTTTTGTTTATATTTATATGTCGTTTAAAGCCATGGTGTTAGGGATGTGCTGGTATAGAAGTGGATGCAGTTTGATTTCCATGACCTGAAATAGTGGTCCTCTTTATTACGACTATGATATCTCAGACACTTCAGGCCTTGATGTTAGTTGCTTTGTTTGCCAACATTGATGTCTCAGAAATTACAGGACTGGATTGTAATGTCCTTACTTGACCACAATGATATCTCAGAAAATACTGGCCTGTATATTGATGACCTTGCACGGACACAGGACTAACTCAAGCGATTGTGATCGGTAGCTAATTGCTCTCGCCATCAAGCTACACTTTCAATACAGTGAGAAACAATGGATTTGTGTGACCTATTTTCTCATTGTAATCTTGGTGGAGCGCCAGAGTGGATTTAGAAGATACGTAACTGTCAAGAGCTTGCACCAGTTCTGCTTAGGGGGCAAAACACGCATTCTTAGCACCTATACCGTGTGCTTTGGGAGGCGAAAGAAACATTCCATTCATATCAGGGTTGAAACTTTAGGCAATTTAATATTATCTCAAACCATTAAATATTAACTTTGAGATTATTAGCAATGATGATGCCAGCCGTTATTGATA
Organism: Sinohyriopsis cumingii; assembly: GCA_028554795.2. Taxonomy (NCBI): domain Eukaryota; kingdom Metazoa; phylum Mollusca; class Bivalvia; order Unionida; family Unionidae; genus Sinohyriopsis; species Sinohyriopsis cumingii. Next base: position 94,141,838 of record CM068835.1, on the reverse strand, counting down.
GACCTTCGTATCACTGTAGTTGCTTAACACGTAGTCGCCACAGCATAGGTATTATATATATTTTCCATATGGAAGACAAACTAGTGCTTCATTGCGAAAGGTATCTTATTCAGTCTAACAAATAGTTGACAGGTCACTTACTGTACAGCCCTTAGCAAAAGAGTTATATGGAAGAATTTCTAAACCATCCGTCAGATTAAATTTGTTGACACTAATAGGAAGTAATTAGTGCATAATTCTCTCTCATTTGCTATTCAGACCTATTTTTATTATAACAGCTAAAGGCAATTCATTAGCGACAACCTGCATTTTCTAGAAATGGAATAGTTATATTTCTAATTCTTAAGTGGGGAAGGGGAAACATTGTTTAACTTGTGAACCCCAATGTGAACTTTTAAAGGGGATGGAGGTGTTGTATATGGTAATAATGTAACTAATATGCACGAATGTTTGCTCCTTATATAAACCAGTTGGTCAGTCTCTGTTTAGCATCTATCATAGCCACCTGATTCTGAAGTATATAACCCAGCTTATGTGTGTTGGGTCGTGCCTACAAACACAAATATAACAAACGTCGGAGAACAACGTTATGAGATGTATATGATTTAGGCTAGGACTTCAGATCATTTATTTGAAACATGTATAGACTACAGAGTCCAAATTTCTGAGATGAATCTGATTTTCGTTTGGACTTCCAACAGCAACCTTATGAGGCTCATTGGACTCACGTTTGGTCCAACAGTATATGATATATTTGATGCAGGCATGGACTACAAAGTCCAACGTTATGAAGTTTATTCAGGCTTGGACGTCAGATAGGCCATTTTAAGGGTTTATTATTACGGTTAATCCCAACGGAACTCACTGTTTTATGTATTCATCTCTGTGCTACAAAAGGTGATATTAGACATTCTCAAGATATTGTGTTTTATTTTCCCAAAAGAGTTAATTTTAGTCATATTCCTGTTAGGCATTGTGTGCGACTATGTTTACCTTGTATAAAAAAAAATATTTATTCATTCTAAAGATTCAAGTAGGAAGTCATAATGCTGTTACATTTTCTACGAGCATCACGTTTTCTCCTTGCACTTTGTATCTAGTTGTATGATCTATTGATACTTCTTCAACATGTCTTGGCAATTAGCTGTTCTGCATAATGAAAACATCCTAAAAGCTAGGATATATGATGATCAATACCTTCTTTGCGAACGGACCAATGGCTCATACGTTGGAATTATTGAAATTTAGTCGAGAATAAACTGTTGATCGTATTTACGACGCTGGTATCACTTAGAAATGTGACTAAATGTATAAAAGCAGTATCAAAAATAACTATAGTGTAGGGTTTTTTAATAATTCAGCTAGACATTTCAGTGGTTGTGTTGGTGGCAGCAGCACGAATGAACAACAACATTGAAAAAACTGGTGCGTGTATGGAGAGATGGTATAAACTAGCATATCGGTATTTTATGAGAATCAGCTACAAAGGCAGCAATAACAGTAGAAGTGGATCTGAATACACGTGCCTTCTGTGCTTTCGGGTGATTTGAATATAGCGGTAGCAACATCAGCATTACATGTAGTAGTAGTTGATGTTCTATTAGTAGCAGTAGCATTAATTGATGTTATTTTGTGTTGTTGTTGTACTGGCTGTGGTGGTGGTATTTGTAGGATGATGCAGAAAGGAGTAGGAATGTTTCAATATATATATATATATATATATATATATATATATATATATATATATAGTACATATATTAAAACAGCATGGCTTTGAAAGTGTTGATATAAAGTAAATTTATATACCAATACTATTAGTATATCACATTGTGATCCACCCATGGCACAACAATACGAATATTTATTATTTCAACTGCATGTCTATATATAGGTGATGAAGTTTCACTCATTAACTATTAGTGACGTATGAAATACTCTTAAAAGTATTAATTATCCTAATTTTATAAATGAATTTAAAATCCTACAAATTTCAGCGTTATCCCTTCTTTGTTTCGTTCCCCTTGCCCGTATCTAAGATAAGGAGCAACACAAGTATAACTATGTAGTACGAGAGAAAAAGAATTTGGGTTGAATGAAAACCTTACAAATGATCTTGCTCCAAGTAACCTACAAGAATATGGTTAGTCGTAACACTTTACTTGGGATCTATATACAGTGTTCTAAATATCAGTGATACATGGTTGCAATAGTCGGTCGACACTGTAAGTTAAATTTGACTGTTACGAGGAACGAATACTGTATCGTATTTAATTTTTTGCTGTGGTTTCTGAAATATATTATAATGTCCATAATAACGATTGTTATTATTAATTAATTATGAAAATGTTCAAACCGAGATCACCTCTCTCCCCCTCTATCATACACACTTTCTCTCTCTCTCTCTCTCTCTCTCTCTCTCTCTCTCTCTCTCTCTCTCTTTCTTTAGACAATGGTAGAAAGACAAGGGCACAAATCCATGAAAAAAAGACCTTTGGGGATTTTCGCTTGTTTCAGGCGACGACGTCTCTGAACCTATGAATCCTCGTAAAGTAAAACCGGCCAAAGGAAAAAAGAGATAGAGAGAGGGGGAAGGAGGGAGAATTGTATGGTCAGTAGTAATGTTAAATAAAGCAGAAAAATAACTTAGATCAACGCTAAATATAATACAATGTTTTACTTACCTCTTGCTGGTTCCTCATTGCGCTTAGTTTATATTCCAACCTAATTTCCATACACCAGTACCTGAAAGCATAAGCGTTAAGTGTGTACATGAAGCTGTGTTCGTAGTGCTCTACCTTCTCCATGATAACAAGATTTGATGTTTAAATCATATGTGTCTTATATTAATTTAACCAATGTGAATAAAATGAAAACTTAAAATGAAAACAACAAATTTATCATTTTGCAAATGTGAAAAACACGTACAGCACAGAACTACCTTTTGTAGTGGACACACTCGTAGGGATGTGATAAGTTCATACACTCGGTCAATTCACAGTTGCCCGGAAAATATCTTAATTCCTTTTAAAGTCAAATATGTGTATTTTTTTATGATAAGAATAAAGTATATGCAAAATAGGTACGATGGTTCATTGATATACCACTTATCATATATATTTTCCTTAAGAGTAAATTCGGCAAGCCTCGTCTCCTTTTAATGAAAAATTATACATCGCGTGGTATATCATTGATACAGTTTACATATCACACACACACACACACACACACAAAGATATATATATATATATATATATATATATATATATATATATATATATATATATATCTATATCTATATATATATATATATATATATATATATATATATATATATATATATATATATATATATATATATATATATATATATATATATATCGATTGATATATAGATATATAAATATACCAATCATTATCTCAGAACCAGATCTGTCACAAGAGCAGTGTGTATTAATATTGATTATAATGCTGACTGTATTTTGACGGATGGTTATATAATGAAAAGCATCAGCTGCAAGTACTTGATATATATTTCACATAAATAAACGGAAAGACATGCATGCACACATCGGAGTTTTACCGTCATAATTTGATCTGTATACATTCTTGCCTGTTGTTTGATTTAACTACCTTCATTGGATTGGGATAAAGCACGAACGCATTATACACACCCCAAAATAAGTCAAAGCATGCTATAATGGTCCATACATCAATAGTTTGCAAGAACACAATAATCCAGGTAAGGTAACCTAGCAGCTACCTAGATTTATGATATTTGTTTCTCTGCAGCAATTGGTGGATTTCTTTATAACAACATGACTTTTACGGGGAAGCACAGGATATTTAATGTAACTTACATTTTGAGAATTGTGACGGATTTATCAAACTTGTATAAGCATAAGTCGTCTTTATATGATTCGAAAACTGCGAAGCATACATTCATATTACCTGTATTATTTATATGCGGAGGGGGCCTTCTATATGACCAATATATTTTGCAGGTATAAGTCTCACTATGCAATATATAAAATACTATATGAACGACATTGCTTTCGAAGGTGAGAGTTGTTCACTATTAACGCAAAATAATATGGTGATTTCTTTCAGAGCTGATACAGAAATCTACAAGTTATTAGTCATTTTGCCAGCAATTTTAGCGTAGGAGGGTAGTGGTTCTAAGGCAAACTTAATCGAAATGCCATTAATTTTGTACAGTTTAATTTTGTGGAGACAATATGTGTAGCATGGTGTTATATATCCTCGTATGAGATTTGTACAACAAAAAATCGCGGGATTAATCTTAAATGATGCAACTTTTACTGAGTCCATTTACATTTTGATTCATGCATGACAATTAGTGGGCAAATTACAAAGATCTGAGTCTGTATATCCAGAGCCCGCTTTCGCCAAAAGCGAACTATTATATACAGGCCGGGTGTCATATTACTATGGCAAAAATTGTGTTCGGCCCGATTTAACGGTGTCAATGTCCACTTCCAAAATCATTCATTGCTTCCTGTTTTAGTTTTTTTTCCTTTAACATCTGTTTATGCTTTTTTTTATTAATTCTTGGTCATTACAATAATAGAATATTTAGGTTTTCATCATTCTCAGAATCATGGAAGACTGTGTGTAATGAAGCTTTTCAATAGAGTTCGAAAATCTTAATACTTATTTCTAACAAAACGTATGAGAGCTTCCAGTGACCATGTGATCTAGAGCGTTCGGTTGTACTGGTTACTGACATCTCACCTCTGTCCACGCGGGCGTCATGCCACGCGATAGTCATTATCGGCTCTATCAACATGGGTTTGTGAGGGAGCTTCACGGTAGCTTGCCTTGCTTGTGTAATTCTTCCCAAGGTTTTCTCGGGGATATGGTCAGTGAAAGTATACATAGAGCTTACTTTTTTAGATGTTGGCTTGTGCGCTTTTCATAACGTTAGTACACATATTACACGAAAGAATGAAAATGGGAATGATATGATTCTTCCCTTGTTGTTGTGATCGAAGATATAAAGAGAGGTCGAACGATATCATTCTGGTTTCTTCAAGCGGCGCTGTCACTCTACCGATGCAGGTGTTACATCGCTAATATCTGCGAAGAGATATTGGGTTCGAACTGGAAAACAGGAACTCGAGATCTAAGTCAATGACAGCAATTCGTTATTAAAATTCAATAAAACTACTCTAAAAATAGAAGACAGATTACGCACAATTCATTTAAAATATATACTAAAAATATACATTTAATTATACCTAACCAAGTTCACACAATTATATAATTTTAGCATTTCAAAATTTAAAACCAAATAAATTGCCAACAGTACAAATGAATACCAAGGTTTTTTCAATATATTTTTATTTATTGAATCCTATTTCTAAACTAGACTATTATTTCCTGTAATTTCGAAGGTATTCTATCTCTAAATAAAGTATTTGTAGCATGAAGTTGGTAGCAAATCATTTCCTAAAAAAACAAAGCTTAATATTCTAAATTTACACAAATTCAAAATAACCTTAAACAATATAAGAAACACTATATTGAACAATTCCTATTGTATAGTAATAAAAATCTAAAACCAGCATACTACGAGCTTTCCAGAGGCATGTGATGTAATCTATAAATGTGGTACAAGTCAAGGAGGGTGAGGATTGTAACCGTTCCGCTATCCACAGCAGATATAAGGTCATTAAGTACAGACCCAATACATTGTGTTGCTACAGAGGATCAATATTTTCCCATGTTAAATATATATTGTCGTTAGACAGTCCCAATCAATTGGCACTCTACATACCTATGGTCAATCCAACGTGTTCCTATACAGTCACAATCCATTGTCACTATACATCCCTGTGTTAAAGTCCCCTTGTCCCTATACAGACCCAATCCATTCAATATCCCTTTTTCGTGTACATACCCAACTTGTGTTCATCTTTCCCTTGTCCCAACACAGACCCAATCCATTCAATTCCCCGTGTTCGTAAACAGGCCCAACCGATGTTAAATTCCCATTGTCTTTTTTATATATAAAATTCCCATGTTATATTCCCATTGTCCCTAAAGTGACCCAGCAACTTTTTTCTAGATTTTCCATTGTCCGTAAACAGGTCCAACCTATGTTAAATTCCTATGGTCCCTATTTTTTACATACCCCTTTTAACATTTTGTACCCATTGTCCATAAAATGGCCAAAGGGAGTTTGTAATGGTAATTCCCATTGTCTGTATAGTGACTCAGTATTCCCCATGCTAAATTACCATTGTCCTTAGAGTGTCCTAGGGGTTTGGTAATGGTAATTCCATCGTCCTTAGAATGTACCCATTCACTAATCGCATGACCCTCATGCTTCTGTGATACCTGGCTTCGTCAGAAACCGCTTCCAGTACACACTCAGATAATCAGGAGTTTTTTATTTACGTCACTGTCTGGGAATTCGTAAATCATAGGTTCAACTGAAGATGTTTTATTAGATACATATGTTGTCTTACAATGAAGCTGGCGTAGAGACACAATATACAGTGATTAATAGCATACAATTGTTTTAAATATAGCTGTAGTACTGATGGTTTTGTTAAAGGCACCTTAGTAAAATCAGATAATCGAAAAATTCTATCAACCATTTTATTTCTTATAAGAATTTAAATTCCATTTACAAAATCATACTTTTATTAAAATTAAATGAATTCAAAGAACAGCTCCAAACACGATATATTCTAAAAATTCATAAAAAACAACGTGGGAACATACAGACGGTGTCTCTAGGTAAGCTTATTATTCCTTACTAAATGAATCAGACTTCATTCATTTTTATAAACAAATTGAACCTTCGTGAATACATTCCCTTCTATATAAACTGTGTAAAGGTTTACTGAAACACTATCTTTGTAAGCAAAGTATATTAATTAAATTAAGTTTTGCAAGCATGCATTGGCTTGGAGTGCATTTGCACGAATGAATGGGGTCTTACCGCTATGCCAAGGACATTCGTCATGTTCTTAGCATTACTCTTGATTTTCAGACAATCGAAGACTGTTGCCTACCTTGAAAGAATTTGCAAGACCTATTCGAGGTAATGGTATTAGTGGCAACGAGGATATATACTATCGAGAGATTTGGGAGCCCGAACAGGACGATACTAGAGGAGAAAGCATATATTTCACACAACTGACGAAAGGTGTTACAGATACAGCAAGAAATGCAATTATACAAGCAGGTGGGTTTAAAGGTAACATAAAAAATATGGAATCAATGAAGATGGACTTGATTTGGTTGCACGCTTCTCCTGGTGGTCGGTTTGTATACCTCAGACCGAAATAAACAGATTGCAGGGCACTCTGTTGGAAGGCGATGAATTTGCCGATATTTACAAAGATGGGTCGAGGTATGGGACAAATATGATAAGAAACAATTTTAACGAACTCCTGGGATTATATGGGGAGTGCTCTCAAAGTCATCCCGAAATTCGAGTTCTTGGCAGCTATTGCTATAAACGAGAAGTAATGCATGCTCTAGTTGTAGCACCTCAGGGACATCCGACGTTTCAACAACATCCTATTGTGGCAACAAGGCAAGATGGTCATAGTGATTATACATGGTATACTATGAACGTTAGGGTCGAGAATCTTCGCCGTTATAAGCAAGACATTGTTGGGATAACATCCATAACAAATCATTATATATGGAGACCATTTTCCGTCCTACGGTATAGAGTGCCGACAAAAAGGATGTGGTCGCATATGTCATTCGCCTTTTATCTGGATCCATTACCTGGCATGAATATGAAAGTTCCCAAGGTTGCAGATGATGACAAGTGGAGACAATGTAAATTACACGAGATCAACCTTATCGACCCATTGAAGGAAGAGCAAAGCGAAACATAAGTAAAATGTAAACATAATATACATTAAATCTCAGCTTATCAAACCTAGAACTTTCAATTGAATCATGAGGCAAAAATTTAAGTATCAACACAAACACGATGTTTAATCCCTGCTTGTCTTGGCAATTTGTTCTTTAATTGGTACCTGTTATTTTAGGTTTTGGGTCCATACGAAGCAAAAAACATAATAATGGAAAATAATCATCTTCATGACGCAAATAAAAACACTGCATTCTGGAGCACCCATTTTAGCAAATGCATAGCCCATACAGTGATAGAACCAGTTGCAAAAAAGGTCTTGTATCATGATTTCATTGTTCAACGTATGCACCTCTCCCATACCGAACATTATTACCGAAAACAGAGAACAATAACAAAACGAAACATTTTACATGGTATGACGAAACTATTACTTCTGCATAGTTTATATTATTTTAAGAGATGTATCCCTAGTTAGCTTGGACTAAAAGTTTATAATATTATTTAAATGTTGTTTCTTTATGAACATTAACACTAAGATGTAATAAAAGGTTTTAGTTATTACGTTACATAATAATCATATCCTATATATCTCACCATTATTTTATACATGTTTTTGTTAATGGACAGCTCAATATAGTTTACAGCGAAAATTAATTTGTATGATGCAGTTTTCTATTAAAAGCCTTTATTCATTATTATATTCCATAGTCGATGTAATTTAACAAAATGTATAATAGGTGTAGTAATGTATTTTATATTAATATGTTGTTCTAATTTTCTTTAGCATTATGATATTTCTCACGGATTGACATATATATGTTTCATTTGCAAAGAGTGCCAATGTTCATTAACCCAGATAGTTTTAGACTTCTGGAACAAAGTGATGGAGCAGTCAATCTTCATATTCAGTTTCTAAATGTATTTCACTTACAGACGCACACGCACATGCAAACAATCCCACATTATTTTGGAGTTATCTACAAGCTACTGCGAAAGTATAAATATTGCTCGAGACGAGGGACTCTTCAATCAAAACATTACTTATAAAATATTTGAGTAATGTTAGAGTTATGTTCCACTTACATGAAAGACTAACAACGACTAACAAAATAGTCACTATAAAACAAGGCAATCCGCTAAGAAAGCACAATAATGTATGTACTATTAGCAATATTCAGAAATATGCAAAAAAAAGGATATAGGACTGGGACAAACACTGGATGCGAGTACGAAATATTATAAAAGTTCTGAAAATATGAGAATATAAAAGAACAACAGATTCACTGTATGGTACATAAGCAGAGAGGTTCTGAAATTATGTCACTTTATTATGTTTGCCATTTTAGTTTTTCTATTGTTATTTCCATATAAATTGGCTTAAAGTATGCTCGAACTTTCAATGTGCATCTGGAAAATATTGGTATCACTACGCCTCCTACATGAATTATCAAATCGAAAAGGGCTTGATGTCTAGTGGGTCTTCGAAAATAGATCCGATATGACTTCCGTTATGTCAGAAATGGCAAACATCTCCAAAATCTCGTCATCGAAACTTTCGTGGATATATAGGCATATTGACCTGTGGATTTAACTAGATGACTTCATAAGATATCCAGCTGGTCTTAAATTACAATAATGATGATCTGATGTGCAATATAGCAGCATAGCGGTCTTAATGTACATCTTGTTATCGCAATTCCTCTTCAATTGCAAGTCGTATTGACGAGGGGTTTTGACCGAACGTCTTTTCATAATGTCAAAATAAATAATAATCTATATAAAAATGGTGATGATCGGACATGAGCCGCCATCTTGAATGTATTATATCACCAATCCTCCTTTATCAAAAGTCACACTGATAGGACGTTTTCATTAGAGCACTGACTAGTCCTAAATTAAAAATGGTGCTGATGGTTTCTTTCTCGCAATACGAATTCTCTATTCTGTCCAACAATAACACAGGTATCTCACGGGAAAAATATTGTCTAATTAATTTAATTTATGGTCCTGATTTTATTCATATAGTTCTGTGATAAGCTTATTTTCATTTGTTGTATTTTTCTTCATGTGCCTCTTTCCTAACATAATATTATTTAATAATGTAGCAACTGTCATTATTCATGTTACCAATCAATTTTGACGATCACTTGACCATGCTTGTGTCTTTTTCAATCCGCCAACATTTGTCAGTTGTACGTGTGCAGTGGCATTATATAATTTTCAAGAAAATGCGAACGTTTCTTACAGGCTGACTTAATTTACCTGCAATTATTATATTGTGTTATTTTCTAATAGAAAATCATATTGTGTTAGAATGAGCTTTGCAAACAATATATATATATATATATATATATATATATATATATATATATATATATATATATATATATATATATATATATATATATATATATATATATATATATATATATATATATATATATATATATATATATATATATGTGTGTGTATATATATATATATATATATATATATATATATATATATATAATATATTATATATATATATATATATAATATAATATAATATAATATAATATAATATAATATAATATAATATAATATAAATTTGAATATATAATTGTCTTAATTATAATATGAACGAATTAACAGAGATTAAAATTAAAACTTCTAAAAAAATTTAATCTTGACAGAATATCCTCTGACCTACCGGTGCGAGTTCTGGTTGATCCGACGAATAAAGGTTTGATTAATAATATTCATGACGCAAGAAAGAATTTAGCAAAGATGGTGCATCTCATTTGTGGTAACGATTATTAATTATCTCAACGATCAAAAATATATTTAAGAGCAGAGCTTACTCTATTAGCAGAAGTAAACAATATTTGGATTGTCAGTGACAAACGTTACCCTATCCTTCATGATGGAAAAATCACCATGTTAGGTAAAAATTCCAAGCCAGGAATGTTGAAAAACCGTATTATGACAGAGCGTGTCCTGTAACCGCGTGTATTTATGGAATTTATCCGATAAATGATAAACCCAGCGTTGATAACCTTGCACCGATCAAATTTTCAAAAATAAATTGTGTAGCCAAATCAGTAACGGAACATTTTACAAACGCGATACGTGGAAATGGTTTAACGGATAAAAGATGTAAAATAATAAACGAGTAGGGAGAAATAGTTAAAGATACCGGATCATCTGCCAAAGACGTCGCTGAATTAGAGGAGAAATTAAAATTTCCAATAAGAACACTAACCGGAGAGATTTTATACAAATTAAAGTATAAATCGAAAAGAGCTTCGATTTAAATTATTGATCATAATGCACATGCGTGGACTAATACAGTAACAATATTTCCACGAAATCGAACTGTTAAATTTTACCACGGAGATATATTTGATTTTATTAATGAAATAAGTAAGAACGATCCTGTATCAGTGTTGTTATTTCAGAGTTCCAATGATGGAAATTATGATGAGTTTGTACGGCCTAGCGGAGACATTCAAAGCACAGAATCTCTCCATGAAGAAATGAAATATCTTGCGATAAAATATGACGATGTCAGGTCTGAACAATTAGAGAGAAAAATTCGTGGAAACCAGCACGATTGGATTCTATTGAAGATGCGCAGTTAAGCTGCTGAGAATATGGGCACGGTGGATTATGGAATACTAAATACGATTATAGAGGTATTATCTCAGTTGATGTTGTTGCATGTTATCTCGGAAGTTTTCTTGAAATGGAAGAATGTTCGGAATATTTTAAGCGATTTGGACATCCAACTTATAAGATGACCAGAGTATTGATAAATGGACCATTACCGGATTTTGACCTGACTGGATTCGCTTGTATCGAGTTATTTCAGTTTGCCGAAGAACTCCATATGATTTGTTATATCTGGTTTGGCAAACACTTTTCAGAAAAAATGTGGAAACGAATAGTATTATTACGATATATGTTTGATGTAAAACTATTATTATTGCTAACATTAAGTGAAGCAATTTATATCATATCGTCCGCATAAAGAAGTTGGTTACCATATGAAAAGAAATATTCTGATGATAAAAATCCTGATAGAACTGATTATGAGAATAAAATCACAAAAGATCTTGGCAGAAAGATAACAGGTAAATTTATCCAGGGAGGATCATATGATCATAAGCGACATTGCACAAGATTCATTATTGACGATGCTGAACTAGATTTTATAATTGCTGATACAACGAAAATAAATACGTTTATAAGTCGAAGTAATGCTAATTTATCAGACGGAACAAAATTAAGTACACTTTTGAGTTATATTGATGGTGTGTCACCCCAGTTTACTAATTTAAGTTCTTCAATGATCGCATAATGTTTCGATAAATCTATTATCAAAGATAAATAGAGTTTCTGACTTTGCCGTCAGAGTCGCTACGGATTCCTTTTATATCAGCAAGAATACAGGATTACTAGAACAACTACATATTGGTGCTGATACATCATGGGGCGAGTAGAGAATAAAACAAGAATATATACTTAGTTATTCTGAATCTGCCAAAGTTTCGATTAAAGATATGTATCACAAAAATAATCAAATATCAAAACCATCGCCTGCATTGTCAATGTATGATCCTGTAGCTAGACATAAAGCAGTTTATCTCAATGGATCAGATAGTTCTGGTAAAACAACTCGTGTGATCGAAGTTTTGACTTGGTTGTGTTAACATCTGCAGACAGACTCACAAGAGAAATGATAGAAAGAAATATTAAATCATGCACTTATCATAAATCCTTTAGATGGAAAGGAAATAAATGGACTCCTGATCGAATGGGCGAGAAATATATTCCAGGCATTATTGTTTGGGATGAAAAATGCACAGTGTTCGTTTTCTTGATTGGCTGTGATTGAAGAGTATAGCTGTGGTCATGTGCGGCTAACATGGTCAACCGCCGCCATTTGTTGGATTGTCTCCACACGAATGGATAAACAAATTTGTAGATTATTATGAAAAAATAACTGATGAGCATAGAGCGCTTGATCTAGAATTAAGAGAAGTTAAGAAATTAATCAGACTACAACCGAACAGAGTTCAATGTGAAATAATGCGAAAAAATGATTTCAGAATCTCACAAAAACAAATTTTGGAATGTATAGATACCAAATGATTTGATAGTTGCAAGTAGAAAGATAGTTCGTGATATACTTCAACAACAATTATTTTTGTTACATAAAGAAAAAATTCAGAATTGCATGTACCATTGTGTTATCGACCAGCAGATACGCAAAGACAAAATATCAACGTTGACATACCAGGATCGTCAGGAAAACAAAATAATGTATTAAATGATATTGTTTTAGTTCCTGTCAATGTTCTTGAGAGCGCACTGACTATGGACAAAACACCATGGACGCTAGGATATGCTATAACAATGCATTCGTCACAGGGATTAACTATTTCTGACACAAATATTTGGATCGTGATGATCGTATCGAATGGTCAAACTTAATTTATCTCGCAGTGTCTCGAGTTAGAAGAATCTCTCAGCTGGGGAGAATTATCATAGACTTTACATAAAATAATAATCAAACAACTGGTAATGGCGATGATATAGTAAGAAATAAAATTGTTGGTTATAAACAATGTAACAAACAAAAATAAACGAGTCGTTGATCTCGATGCAGAATGTATCATGACGCTGAAACAACAGCAAAATATTCATTGTACGAGCTGTAACACAGTAATATTGTGGCAGTATTCAAATAATAATCCAAGACAATTTACCGTAGATATAATTAATATTAGTCTTCGTCATACACGCGAAAATATGATCCTGACTTGTCTTGAATGTAATCAAGGTGGAGGTGTTGTGTACAAAAGTGAACGCGGTGGTAATTGTGTGTCTACAGAAATTATTTGTTATTGCTCGCGTACAAATCCACGCTTAGGCGCAGTTGAATCTAATCTGTTGATTGCGGGTCTACCCGTGGATCTTACCACACTAGAAATTGTATGTGCCGTAATACTCCAAATAGGATCAGTCGCTCTTTTTTACCGCCTTCAAGTTTCCCGGAGTCATATAAATATCTTACAGTCACATTACCTAATACTGGTTGTTTTAAAAAATCATGTCGTTGTACTCGTATATGTCTTTTTTTTTATCGCATTAATGAGTTACATGGCAATTGTTCGAGTAATTTCATTATTTAACGTAGCTATTGCACTTGGTAATCTTATAACCCATTCGGAGATCTTATAGCCTTCTGAATTATTTCCTTCGCATATTGATATCCAAATAACCGTTCAGCAAGTTTTCAATTAAATCGATCATCAGTTGCCTGATCACGATGAATTGCGATATGTCCTTTTCTGATTTTGACGTTGCTTTTATCAACGACGATACTGCACCAAGACATTCCTTGCCAAGATCAACCGGTAATAGTTGTGGCCATCGTAAGTGTCCTCGTTGATAAATTCGTTTAATAGCAGATACAATTTCAGCTGCTGTTTTAGTTGATAATGGTTCTGCTTCTCGATATCTACTTGCAACGTCGACGACAGTTAACGCGTATTTGTATGTTGATTAACGTCTGCCAATTTTGATAGTATCGTGTGGTAAAAATATAATATCTGCTTGATGAACTTCATTAGGAATGCTGACATCAAAATGTGCATGCTGAATTAGTTTAGGTGGTGGTAGATAATTTTCCATATTGCCTGTCGTGCTAACCACGCTGCGGCAACAACACGTGCATTATTTGCTCCATCTGCAAGTTTACTAATCGCTGCTTTACCTTTCCAATATCATCTTGTGCTATAATAAATCGATCCCATTATAATAATTGGTTAATTAATTACCGGCTCCGATTAATAATTTACCTTTCATCGCAGATCTTACCAAACAATTAGCTAATGATTCTCTGTAAGATTTTTTTTTACATAATTTAATGCATGGATTAGTTTTACGTCTGCAATATGTCGTTTTCTAAATCTGGATTTTTATAAGCTACATTATGAACGTGACATGCTTTATGAATCGCATTTATTGGATGCTCTCCAGGTTTTCGCTGATTTTGGTTATCAAGTGAATATCAAGTCTGGTTCCAGGACTGCAATAATTATATCCTGGAAAATGCTTTTCTCCTGGGTATTTAGCCCATGGAGTTCCTGGTAACTTTCCTAATGAAGTAATGATATCACCACCCGTTTTAATACAGATAAATGTATATTTGTTGTGCCATATTTTACACAATTGCCTGTAAGAGCACGTTTTTATTTTTTGTTATCGTAGTTGTCAAAATACTCGTAGGAGTATATTCTGTGCATCGAACACAATATAGATCCATATTATTTATTATATTTCTACAACATGGATGTCATTGATTTCTCAGCGACACGAAAGCAAGAGCAAGTAAAACATATTTCAGTGCTACCAAATTCGATCAGAATGATAATAATAGGTCCATCTGGGTCCGATAAAATGCAATTATTACTTAATTTAATAACGTCATGGTTAAAGTCGGATAAACTATATTTAGTAGCACCGTCAGTTGACGATCAGTGTTGTTTTGATGTACATAAAAGTTTTAATGAAAATCATCAGACTTGGTGAAGTGGGGATATGGACATGCTTAAGTTTAAAACTTTCTTTTCAAAAGCACAATCTACTACACACGGATTTATAACAATACATTTCCACGATCTCAGAACAAGATATCGTACAGGTCTTGATAAAATATTTGGTTGAGAGACTGATTTATTTATAGCAGCAGATAGGGTGAATGACCTCAATGAGACGTATAGCGGGTAAACTCCGCGCGTACTTGAAGAAAAGAACACTAACGACAACAACAAAAAAACAGTAATAAAAAACTAACCCAATTAGTTATCGTTAATGACCTTATTTTTTCATCTTCGTACGAAGATTTAGTTTTCAAAAATGACGTTCTAGCAAAAGGTCTGTTCACCCTCTCTGCTGCTCTTTGCCTCAGAAACATCAAATTATCTGACAAGCTGGAGCAATTCCATTTGTCAAGAAATCAAGCTTTTACTTGGTAGGGTTTTAAATAATGTTCTATAAATTTGTTGACATTGTAAAAGCTTGTTGGTTTCATATAATAATTCTAAAATGTGAACTATTACCCATGACTTAGAAAATTCCATAAACAAGATGCATTTTGACTTCAAAAATATCTTTCGGAAATATTTTAGAGAAATTTATATCCCAAAGGCAAGCGCCAAATTTTATATTACAACTCTATGGTCTTAAAACAAGTATTAGAAAATAGCGAGAAGAACAAGCTTTACAAAATTCAACCAATGATATTGTGTATAGAATACAAAGTAAAACATGTACAAATTAATTTACGATATTGAGAATTAAATCACCCAGAATACAACAATTATTGACACAAGTCCTAAAGACTTAAGTTCTAAAAAAACGTTAGCAGTAATCCGAACAATTAAATCCAATGCTGAAGGTGTTGATGTCCTTGAGGTGGCATGTGTACTTGTGATGTGTCAACGGTATTTTGTTGGATTACAAATATAAATAATATAGTGCCTCATTTATTCCTTGTATCATTCATCAGATTTCTTCTTTTGCAATTTTTTTTTATATCATGTACATTTGAATATAGTTAAAACAAAGCTTTACTGCATATATATTTTTAATTATGAGTGGAGTTGCTATGTATATTTAATTTGCATTGCTTGCAATTTTTTTTCTTTTCTTTATATACTCTCTTTAATGTAAAATTGTATCTTGTAGCTGACATAGACTAAAATAGAAGTCATTGTATATCTGACAAAACTCTCATGTTTTTTAGTCGGTATACGTCTACCACATTGCTAATATTTTCTCAGTGTGTATGGTTTTAATATTAGGACTATTTTCAATAGAAGTAGACATATTTATCTTGATCTGAAACAAGGACATTGCGTTTACTATGCTCTTTATCATCATTTTTTTTATATAACAGACATTCAAATTATAAATAAGATATGTCTAGAAATGAAGGTCATCATTCGGGTTAGTCTTTTTAGCGTTAGAATATTATGTAATCTTTTTTACCTTACACAATTATGTACTGTGCAATAATATCTGAGCAGATTGTATAATCTCTGTGAAGTAATTTTATTTGGTTGAAATTAAATAAAAAATATTCTTCTATGGAAATGCAAAGTGCTGCAAAAAATATTCTTATACATACAGAATTGGATTTATCGTGAAATTCAAATAAAGATACATTTTTGATCCAACAAAAGACTGTTGACCCATTGCCATGATACAGGCCATCACAGGCACATCAACCGATTCGATCATGCATTTAATTTGGAATACCACTAAAGTTAATTCAGAACTTTTGTTATTATGACTAGTGTTAGAAATTATAGTATTATTCGGAATTTAATTCGCAATACCGTAAGCTATTTTAGTTTTACACGTTCACTTTGTATTATAGGGGATTACATTATTTGTTGAAGTTTACAAATTGTGTTGCTCGACTCTACTGTATTACTTATTTTGAAAAAAAACGCACATGTGCGAGTTGCGGGTTATCTGCTCTATTTGGATAGAATATATGGATACTGTTAGGAATATTAATCATAAACTAAGTAACAGAAAGATTCAAGTCTAATATGTTTTGTAAAACTGAACAAATAGTTCACTTACGAAAGTAAAGAAATGAGCATTTAAGAGGAACTTACTGTACCATAAATAATAATAAAACAATAATTCATGTTTCAAAAACGTCCAAAATAATTGAATATTTCAAATAAACTTCAGATCCTCGAATGCATTTGTGTGGCAACAGTACTGCTGTATTACAATAACTGAACTCCTTTGAAACTCACAATAGCGCGAGAATAATATTTTAGTCCAATGTGCACATTATTAATGCAAAGAATGATCCAAACAAATGTCTTCTCCAAAACTGAATGTGATGCTTGACGGTTCCAATTGTAGTAAATGTGTCTGTCTGCTGTTTCATTAGAACCACAACTTGTCTGTGTCTCTCAATAGAACTAGCACGTTCTTTCACTC
The DNA here is from genome assembly GCA_028554795.2 of Sinohyriopsis cumingii. Lineage (NCBI taxonomy): Eukaryota > Metazoa > Mollusca > Bivalvia > Unionida > Unionidae > Sinohyriopsis > Sinohyriopsis cumingii. The sequence continues at coordinate 94,123,957 of CM068835.1, read as the reverse complement.
TCAGTAAATGATGATTTCTATATTTATATATACGTTGACGCAGTCACAGGTGACTATTAGGCAACGGGTGGTGTGTGTCAAAGCGAAAGAAAAGACGGAAATGATAGGTAGTCAGAAGAATAATGATATGAAAGGCTGAAATAAGTAAAAGAGTGTCAGTGTACGTTTTCGTCGCTTTATACTCCGATTAATATGGCTACCGTAGCGGCGATGAGATAAAGAACCTCAACTAGCATAGCCCTGATAACCACTAGGTATTACTTGCAGCTGACTAGTTCATTATAATGTGATTTTGAAAAGCTTCTGCTTGTGAGAAACCAAGTCTGTAATTATTGAGGGTAATTTTTTCAAAGTCCCTATTGTACATGGAATGAAGCTGAGCTTGTAACAATTTGTCGATGCTGCCTGTATTTGGATCTTTTTTCCTGTGGTTTGCCCTAGTTTGGCTAGATCCCAGGGTCAGGTATTTGTCCGCTGGTATGTCCACTATGTTGTTCGTAATCTAGTACAACATGGTCAGCTGGGCGTAGGTTCGCCTGGATTCTAGTGGTTCCGATTGGACGTGGCTCAACATTGAACTGATGCTATTAAATGGACTATAGCTAGACTTTCATTAATACATCGATGTATTTCCTCTATGCTAATCATGCCAGGAACAATGATTTCAGCTCCAGTACACACGATATCTATTTCAGTGACGAACTTTTGCTTGATATATTTATTTAACGAAGGCAGTATGTTTTCTTCCACGATACGATGGTCTTGGCTGCAATACAACATAAATACAACAAAGCTGAACATTTAATTATCCTGCATGAGTTCTCCCTCTAGAGCTTCAAAGTCTTGTTTTTTTGCCTGCCTTTTTGTGCCTAAGATGAATCATAGTGGCGATTGTAAAAACATCTAATATAATTGTAATTGCTATTGCAATTCCAGTGTCGATAATACATGAAATGTTGCAGTTCTTTCTGACCATTTCAAAAACTGCGTTGTTCAATAATTCTTCAGTATTACGGTGTTTATATAGCAATGTTGTTAACAATGATGATATCTGTTAACAAAATCCATTTAACAAAACCAAGCTTTTCACAGCCGCACGTTATTGGATTCTCTATGACATTCACCGTCAGATGCTCCGGAATAATTGCCAGTAATTCTTCGAGCTCGTCATTTCCGCTGGAATTGTAGCCATATTTGTAGACACAAAGACACAGTGATCCCATTCAAGAGTGCTCTCAAAAGTCACTTGCTTCGACTGCAAGAACAAACTTAAAGATCTAACAATGTTTCCTACCTTAAATACTCTCAGCATGTTTTTTATGCTTTCTAATTTCAAGGTGTTTGGTTTTAAAATCATATCATTATATATGTTTTTTATCTTATCGGTCTTGTAAAGCGCTTAAAACTTCTAAAGATTAGGCGCTATACAAAGTCCTCATTATTAGTATTATTATTATTATTATTATTACTATTATCTAAGACGCAGTTTCGGAAGTCCCAGAATTACGAAATAGAGGATTAGGTGATCATGTTTACATCTTAAAGTCACGTACTCTCTCTAGTACACCCTCGATTTCACTCTTTACGAAATTCCACACTGAGAACGAATAAAAAAAAAGTTGTTTACATTAAATCAAATATTAAGGTCAGGAACTTTGTCAACTTGGATACAACGTTCCTAATTTTAGGTTTTCGAAAAACTGAACTGAATTTCTGGAAAATATTATCTCCAGTAAATAAAAGTATATTACAATAGCATGTAATGGAAAAAAAAATATTAAACTAACAAAGAAAAAATTAAATAAATCAAATATAAATTAAATCAGATATACGTAACAAACCGAGTTCCGGCACCTTGACTAAAAATCCGTATGAGAATCAATTTATGAATATTTTGTTTTGTTAGGAAAAAGTCAATACTTGTATTTGAAAAGTAAATAACGGAACAATAATGGATCTTAAACAGAATTGACCTTGTAAATAAGGAATATAGTAGATATTGCTTTCCACCAATTTATTTGCTTAGCAAATGACCAAACCATCAACCTATCATCCTGGGTCCTTCCTACACCAGCCCATATGCTGGCCTACTTAGCACTGACTTAAAAGCTAGCTAAGTTAATTTAATGAAATTATAGTTTGCGTATCTGCTTTAAGCCATACCCACCGCATTTGCACACATTGCATTTAAAATCTGGTCATCATCAGTCCTTTTAAAAATCCCATGAATTTTTAAATATTTGCCATAAGTCTCATTTGACAGACAAATATCTTATTACGTATTATCTTAGAAATGGATTACTTAATTTAACAACAGAAATATAAAGTATTATATACATTTTATTATTAATATTTTATTATTATTATTATTATTATTATTATTATTATTATTATTATTATCGTTTAAAAACATTGTTACCGCTATTATTGCCCAAAACCAGCTGTTAGGAATAGTGAGATCAATTTAATAGCAATATCTTAGAAAAAGTCGCTTACTAAAGATGGGTTCTGTTTGATGCAACACTTCCTATATACACGTGTATGCGCATTGACATTTCTAAATAATACTTTAATTTGTTTTTAAGCGAATACTGCAAAACTAGCTATTTACTGACCCATCTTGTTTTTTCGTTCCCACATTTCTTAACTTTGTGTCAAACATTGATTTAAACTTTATGTTGTTTATATTTCCAATCTATTTTTTTTTAAAACAAAAAGAAAACAATAGTAGCCATTTAGTATTTACCCTAATTTAATTTTTGGTTCACATGTTTGTTTTCAAAAATATAAGTATTCATATTATCTATTAGTTTTTGTGAATATATGAAACTAAGAACCATCGCTGTTTTTATAAATTTCAATTTCTTTTCTTAAATGTAACAGTTTTTTGGTATTTATTCTCACGATATCTTTATATATTTTCTTGACCCAATCAATGGTATTTGTTTCATCGTTCATCTGAATGTATTCTGTTATTTGAATACATTTCATCTTTGAATGTATTGCATCATCTGGTTATATTCCATCATTTGAAGATATTCCATCATTTAGCTATATTCCTTAATTTGGACATATTCCATCATTAGGATGTATTCCATCATTTAGATATATTCCATCATTTGAATGTATTTGATCATTTGGATATTTTCCATCATTTAAATGCATTCCATTTTTTTCTGTGGACATATTCTATCATTTGGACAATTTCCATCACTTGAATATTTTCCAACAGTTGGATATTTTCCATCATTTGAATGAGAATCATTTGGATATTTTCCCTCATCTGTATACTTTCTATCATTTTAATGTATTCCATCATTTGGATAGTTTATATAATTTTAATAAATTTCATCATTTGGATGTCTTCGATCATTTGGATGTATTATTTTAATCTGGATATGTTCGATCATTTAGATGCATTACATCATTTAGTATTCCATCATATGTATGTAATCCATCACTTAGATGTATTCCATTATCTTAATATATTTCGTTGACAATCAATTATTTTATGGCATTTTAATAATAGATATTGATTATTGCAGTTACTTTCCTTCTTTCCATGACACTGTACATATTCATATAATTGTATATTCAACAGCAAACATTCTAAAATAAAAGTAGAACTGGAACACTGCATGATTCTCTTATAATATTATGAATCTCTAACCCATTTAATATTTTATACTATGTTTCTCCTCATAATTACAGTTGAAAACTAATAGTTCTACTAATGGTCTTGACATCATAATAATGACTAGTATGTATGTATGTATGTATGTATGTATGTATGTATGTATGCATCCTTATCATATGCAGGTGATTGGCTGGTGAGCTCTGATGACATTCACTGTGATGATTATCTCTCTCTCTCTCTCTCCTTCTCTTGCACACACACATACACACACAGAGCGTTATAATGTGGCAATGTGGCAATGAAAAATAAAGAAACAACATGCTCAGCCTGCAAGAAAGATTAAATTCAGCTTTTTCGTGGCTAGGATTTTAGTGTTAATGGCTGCTCTCCAATAATCCTCAAGGCAAAGTTCATCCGAAGGAGAAAGTTTTAGAATTGGTCCTGAGAGGTATTGTCGAGTTACATATTTCTTAGCTCTTGTTTTTTATTATCAGCTGAGTGCTGTGAGGAACCTATCTTTCGGCATTTTAAATGTAAATGAAACATGCATCTACTCCTCTTAAATATTCATTCTATAAACATATTGAACAATGCAAGAACAATTCGAAACTACAATAAAATCAAATGTCACATGATATTGTTTTAAATAACACGAATGTCATCATGAGCCACCTTCGATAATTTTATTAAGTGTACCACTTGACAAAGCCATTCCAATATTTAGCCTTCAATTCTCCAGATATTAACACTAATGCAATCAAAATAGCTTCTCGCGTGCACATGTCAGTGACCTCACTACCACAAGTAATTGCACCTTTATTTCATTTCCGGTGTTAAGTAGACTGGTACATGCTGCAGAATGCTCCGAATACCTCTATATCGTGGATCACTGTCACATGTTACAGAATGTTCAGAATACCTCTATATAGTGGATGACTGTCACATGCTACATAATGTTCTGAATATCTCTTTATAGTGGATGACTGTCACGTGTTACAGAATGTTCTGAATATCTCTATATAGTGGATGACTGTCACATGTTACAGAATGTTCTGAACACCTCTATACAGTGGATGACTGTCACATGCTACAGAATGTTCTAAATATCTCTATATAGTGGATGACTATCACATGTCATAGAATGTCCTGAATACTGCTATATAGTGCAAAACTAACATATTCCTTTTGATGTCTTTTCCTTAACATTCACAGCAATACAAATTGAATGATGATGAGTTGACTTTAATGATGGCACCTTGCCTGCCTCTTTCACGACGAGAGTGATGACATCTTGTCTTGAATCGTGACAGATTGCCTGATTCTGTCACGACGAGAGTGATGTCACCTTGACTTGACTTGTGACAGCTTGCCTGATTCTTTTACGACGAGAGTGATGCCATCTTGACGTGAATTGTGACAACTTGCATACTTCTTTCGTTCAAAAAAGTATGAAAACATGACTTGCCTGCTTTTTTCTACTTTGCGAATGATGACAACTTGACATACTTTACATGCCTGCTTCTTTCACTGACTGTATAGACCGCTCCGATGGCCTAATGGTTAGAGTGTCTGCCTCTGATGCGGGAAGTCCTGGGTTCGAACACCAGCTGAGTCATACAAAAGACTTATGAAAATGGTACGAGCAGCTGCCATGCTTGGACTCAGCATTAAGAGGTTAGTGTTAGGACTGTTTGGCCTGGTGTCAGGGTAATGTGACTGGGTGGGACATCATGCTACATGACTACGGCATGATGCCCCAGTACTAGACATCACTATAAACTGCCACACTGCAGAATTCGTAGCGATGTGACTGATTTATATTTTTAAAGCACGTTAAAAATACAAATCACACACACACACACTTATAGACATGCATATATATACACATGCATACATGCATACATAGATACAGTCACATGCATGCATACACCAATGCATACATGTACACATGTATACATATATGCATGTATTTATACACAACACATACACATACCGATACATGCATAAATATGCCCGTGCATACATACACATGCATACATAATATATAGGGGTTTGGAGATATATATTATATGTGTGTTTAATTGTTTTCTTATTGCTTTGTCTTTAGTCTTCAAGTATGTGCTCAGACGTGTGTACGTTCATAATTTAAAATATTCATTACGAATGAAACAAGAGTCCTTTGTACGTTGCTTGATGGACTAAGTAAATTTCCAATCTATCATTTGGAATGTCTCCTCCTGGTTCAGATACCACCGTGTTCATGTCTTTGTCTTGGAACTGGTGGCAAAAAATGACAGTACAAATATTGTAAATCCCACGGATCCCCCATGTCTTAATACGGCATAGAATTGATGTAATGGTATCTCGGAATATTGTAAATCCCACCGATCGACCTTGCCTTAGTGACAAACGGTACTAATGGTATGGAAAAATGGGATCCAGTCTGAAAATGCATGAAGATATGTTAGAGCGTATATGGGTTTGGCTGGCCTGGATTGGTTGATAATGAATCTTAGATTTTAGTGAAAAGTATCTTTTGAGAGCTTATCCTATTTATAACTATAAAAAAACAGAGACATTGTTTTATTGACGGAATTTCAGTCCTTTAGCAGTCGTGACACTCATTACTTTAATTAGCACCTGAATTTTTAGTGCAGAATTGAAAGCACTTGTTTCAAGCACACGTAGATCTAGAAAATGCCGCCGCTGATATCCTTTTCTCTACACAGAAACTGTCATCTAAGATGCATCTGTACTGATAAATATAGGTTTAGTCATGTGCACTCATACATTCAAAGTTATTGAATATTTAATATTATGGTGTTTGCATACTCTGACTATGGAAAATGAATTACTACCATCAGTCCCTAAGTACGACACAGGAGTCATAAAAGTCTATGCTAACGTTTGGTGAAATAAATGTAATCTGCCCTTCTTCAAAATGACTGTTATGCACTGTCATCGAGAACAATGTTAGCTTGTCAGTTTGAAACGGAGAGAAGCAGGTATTTCAAAGCATTTAAGACAGATAACTATGTTTGAACTAAGATGGGGTAAGAATTATCGAGCCAAAATAAATACATTCTCAATTAGGTGTATCTCATTTTTTTTAAATCATAAGAATAGAAAATATAATATAGATACTAATTAAAATAAAAAATACAAATATAATATAGATATTAATTAACATAATATCATATGTTGACAACAGTCAATCTTTCTAAAGCATGACATAAACAACAAGTCTTACATAATGCAGCAATCACAGCTGGTTTTGTTGCCTCTTTCTGAATACAATTTTCAGTACACAATATGTTCCGCCCCTCTGGATTTGTTCAATTGGAACGTTATACCCCCTCCCCTCTCTATCTCTGTCTGGTGACTAGATTAACACGAAGTCCTTGCATCTGATATAAAATCAATAACACGGTTAAAGAGATCAATGTGATATTCGATTGAAGTCACTGTCTCACTCTTTCCCTCTTTCCATCTATCTATCCGGCGAGCAGACTGAGAAAATTTCATGTAGATAAAATCGATAAGCGGTTAAGGAGAGAAATATTAAATCCAGAATCCATGTTAAAAGTGTACTCTCTCTCTCTTTCTCTCTTTCTCTCTCTCCACGTAGATAACGTAGATAAAATCGATAATGCGGTCAAAGAAAGGCATACTATATCCAGGTTAAGAACCTTTCAATCGCTGTGTAATACGACCTAACACCAGGATGTGTGGTAAACATTGAAGAAATAGCTCAGATATACTATAGGCTCATGTTAAAATAATATTTATATACATAATATAATGAAATAGATTTTGAATTGATACACAATCATCAAATGAACATAGAAAATTCATATCATGAATGTAAAATACTATCACTATGATAACGTAAGGAATTAACATGCTGGTCACTAGAGAACCTCTGTTATCTTTGAGCAGCAGTCTAACTCTTTTCATTAACTCATACCCGCACCCACCAACCTAGACAGGATGTCGACATGGTCGAGGCTATGAAAATGATCCTATACATCGGAAAGGAACGCTCACAGTATTATCAAAGATTACATAAATACAAATGTACTAACTAAACAGATTTATGATTTTCACTAAGGTTGGCCTAACATTATTAAACCTGCATAAGATAACATAAATTTGCATGTTTACACTAACCGTACTTTGACCATCATCATAGATAACACGAGATTCTTGCGGTAATTTGCTTTCCTAATAAGGTTTTGTATGCCATATTTGGATATTCTATCTTACACTTTTCAATGCATGCCATAGTTACTACGATCTTTACGTCTACAAAAAAGGATGCAATATACTTAAATGGTACACCGATAAACGAGACTGAACACAGAAGTAGTGGATGAATTGAAATGAACAATAAATTTGTATTTAAAACATGAATGCTATTTTGCTTGTGGTTCTACAGTGGCATTTGACAATATTTGGTGTTAAATAATAATAATAATTGATTTATTTTAGGATATTTTTGCAATGTCTTCAAACTTTCTGACAATGTGTTGAAGAGCGCTGAGTGTGAATGACACCCGACTGCTCCATTGATACACATATGAACGTTGTAGTACCCCGAAGTCGGTTTTGGTTTACTAATATTAGTATTATCACGCACCTACCACCAATTCCCAAATCCCATTCCAAATCATTCTGCTATTATGCAGTTGTATATTCAGCTGTTAATGTTTACAAGAATTTAATTGCCCGCTTGACCTAAAATTATTATCGGTGCTAGGACTAGTACACCTGAGGTATACATAGGATTGTTAATATGTGTTATTCTTGCAGGATGTAAGCAAGGCATCCGTTAAATCGTGCACGCACTGCTATCTTTAGCTTTCGAATAGACAGCACCCTAATAAATATTCCGCTGAAAGGTAAAATGCCATCGACTTATACCACTTACTGCTCATTAGTATAAAAATATACATAGGCTGTTCACCTGTTTAGAAACAATAAGATTTTTGTTTTTTTTATCTTCTCTTTTTACATCAGTTTTCCATGTTTGTATACTTTTTCTTCGATATATAATTTTAATTAGACTTTGCTCTCAGCAATATCAGTTGAAACATGGCGTGTCTGCTATGACAAACTAAAATATCTTCATGGTTATTAGTATTTGGATTAGCAAAGTCAAATATCATCAATACATTGATACCCTCGTTGATGTTAAGATGGCTATCAACGGACTGTCACACCAATCTATGTCTACGTCATTAGTATTTGTATTAGCAAAGTCAAATATCATCTAGACATTGATACACTAATTAATGTTAAGATGGCTATCAACGGATTGTAACACAAATCTATGTCTACGTCATTAGCATTTGCATTAGCAAAGTCAAATATCATCTATACATTGATACACACATTAATGTTAAGATGGCCATCAAAGGAGTGTCACATAAATCTATGTCTACGTCATTAGTATTTGTATTAGCAACTCCAAATATCGTGTATACATTCATGCACTCTTTGCTGTTAAGATGGCTATCAACGAACTGTCCAACCAATCTATGTGTTCGTCATTAGTATTGCTATTAGCAACGCCAAATATCATCTATACATTGATACACTCATCATCGTCTTGTCCGAAGCAAGCTCGACTTCCAATTCATGCCCAGGTCCAGACAACAAGGAGGTACCCAGAAAAAGAAGCTCCAGATCAAAAGCCTGTTGTCTCAAGACGTCAAGGCAGATTTTCAAGAGAGACTGCAGTCTAGACTTGAAGAACATAACTTTCCTCCAGATCTACCTCTGGAAGAGATGTGAAATCACATCAATGCTGTCATTCTGCACATCTCAGAAAAAATCCTTGGATTCACCAGAAAGAAAAACAAGGACTGGTTACATGAAAACAACCAAGATATCCAAGAACTGCTCACGAAAGATATCAGCGTACCAAGCCCATCTCGCACAGCCATCATGTCCACAGAAGAAATCAGCCTTCCGCCTTATCTGCAGTTCCCTCCAATGCAGTCTTCGAGACATACGAAATGAATGGTAGATAAAGCTTGCAGAAAGAACCCAGCTGTACCCTAACACTGGTGAATATAAGTGGTTATATGAAGCGCTGAAAGCAGTGTATGGTCCTTCCTTCCAAATACAGAGTACCCTACGGAGTGCAGATGTCCAAGAGTTACTCAATGACCGGGAATCTATCCTGAACCGCTGGTCAGAGCACTTCCACACCCTCTTCAGCGCTAGCCGTACAGTCCAGGAGGCAGCTATTGATCGCATTCCACAATAGCCACCATAGATGGAACTCGATGAGGTACCCACACTGCAAGAGACTGTGAAAGCCATATAACTGATGAGGACAGGAAAGACTGCAGGAAAAGTTGGTATCCCACCAAAGATTTGGAAGAGAGGAGGCCTAGCATTGCACACCAAACTCCACGAGTTCTTCGTTTACTGCTGGGAGCGAGGGAAACTTCCACAAGACATCCAAGATGCAGTCATCATCACCTTGTACAAAACAAGGGGAAAAAGTCTGGCTGCTCAAACTACCGTGGGATACCTTTGCTCTCCATTGCAGGCAAAACCCTTGCTAGAGTGTTGCAAAACAGACTGGTGCCCACCATTGCAGAAGAACATGCTTCATAGAGTCAATGTGGCTTCAGAGCCAATAGGGGCACAACTGACATGGTGTTCGTCCTGAGACATATCCAGGAAAAATGCAGAGAACAAAACAAAAGACTGTACATCACATTTGTGGACCTTACGAAGGCATTTGACACGGTGAGCGGAACTGGACTGTGGAAAATCCTTGAAAAGCTCGGCTGTCCTAAATTCCTTACCATAATAATCCATCTGCATGAAGACCAGTTTGGTCAGGTCAGAAACAATAACGACCTGTTACTGACCTTCCCCATTGCAAATGACGTGAAACAGGGTTGCGTTTTACCCACCCCCCACTTTTCTCAATACTTTTCAGCATGATGCTCTAAAAGTCAACAGAACACCTTGATGACAAAGATGGCATATATATCCGATTTCGTACTGATGGCAACCTCTTCAACTTAAGGCGACTTCAAGCCCACACCAATACCTGGGAACAACTGGTTACAGAACGTCTCTTTGCAGAAGACTCCGCCCTTGTTGCCCACACAGAAACTGCCTTATAGCACGTTACATGCTGCGTTGCAGAAGCTTGCCAGTTCTTTGGTCTTGAGGTCAACCTAAAGAAAACTGAGGTACTTCACCAGCCTGCTCCCAAGGAAGAGTACCGACCACCAAGTATCTTCACTGACCAGAAAGAGCTGAACGTAGTCCACCAGTTCACCTACCTGGGATGTGTGATATCCTCTTATGCCAAGATAGAAAAATAAATAGACAACAGACTGGCCAAGGCAAGCAGCGCTTTCGGTAGACTCTATCAGCGAGTCTGGCACAACGCCAATCTCAAGAGAGACACAAAGATCAGTGTCTACAGAGCTGTCGTACTGACCACCTCCTGTTGGCGCCGAATCCTGGGTCACCTATAGCCGCCACCTCCGCCTCCTTGATTTCTTCCATCAGCGCTGAATCCGTACCATCATTAGCATCCACTAGAGTGACGTCGTCACCAACACTGAATTCCTCAAACAAGCAAGGACCACTAGCGTTGAGGCCACACTAATGAAAATACAGCTTCGCTGGGCAGGGCACGTGTCCAGGATGGAGGATCATCGCCTGCCAAACATCGCACTGTATGGTGAGCTGTCAACTAGCCACCGTGATAGAGTGGCACCTCGAAAGAGATACAAAATCCTTGTAAAAACCCTCACCACTTTTGGCATCGATCACCGCCAATGGGCATCACAAGCTCCTGACCGTGAAAGCTGGTGACGCACAGTTCACCAGGCCGTTGACACTTTTGAACAAAACAGACGGACCATCTTGGAGGAAAAACGATGGCGAAGAAAAAACCGGGACCTATCGGCAGCATCCACCACAAGCCAGACATTCCCCTGCAACCTCTGTGGACAAAAGTGCCTGTCACGTTTTGGGCTCGTCAGCCACCATCGCGCGCGCAACAGACATAGACATCCCCCTTCCTAATCTTCGCATGCGATGTCAAGCCAACAAATGTTAAGATGGCTATCAACGGACTGTCACATTAATCTATATCTACCTCATTAACATTTGTATTAGCAAAGGCAAATATCGTCTATACATTGATACACGCATTGATGTTAAGATAGCTATCAACGGACTGTCACATTATTCTATGTCTACCTGATTAGTATTTGTATTAGCCAAGTCATATATCATCTATACATTGATGCACTCATTAATGTTAAGATGGCTATCAGCGGACTGTAACACCAATCTATGTCTGCTTAGTGCATAATCATTGACAAGACATACGGCCATTGTTCCAAAGCTACTCTCTGTAGGGGAGTATTTTAAATCGTACCTGAAACTATGTATGTTATGAGTCCAATGTACGAACAGAAGTCACGGTTCGCTGCTGCCATTAACCAATATCAGCGTATTCCGTGTGAACTATTTTATTTTGTTTTAAACTGTGTTAAGCTTTCAAGAAAACAATGGACCGTATTTAAAAGACAATGAAAGCTAGTAGCTTATTGTCATAATCCTAAATGTAATCTATACAATAGAGGAGGCCTGTCTTGTTAGATACAAATAACTCTCCCCCTGGATGACCTCTACTGTACGGGGTCGCTGGAATATCATCTTACATGTTGAGGTCGCAACTAGCGTCCACAGTTCGACTGTTCACCTTCTCAAATCCAGTTTTACAACTTCTGATAATTGACAATATGACGTTCGTACATGTATCTTGTAGAATGTCAGTTGTTTGCATGTACGTCAGACTTTCAAGTTTATCATATCAATCTAAAACTATACACATCAGTCTAAAATTATACACTTTGCACGTATGTCAGACTATCAAGTCTATCACATCAAACTAAAATTATACATTTTCTCTGAACGTATTACTTATAAACTCAAAGACAAATAAATTCTTACTGGTCAGTTACCAACTGTTGTTACGCTTTCCGAAGACTATGGCGTTCACTCCGAAATTAAAGGCAGTCTTTGTGGAAGTATCAAACAAATAGAACTGACTCGTTACTAGGGAGCAGTTAATAAGTAAGTTTTTTTGTTAAAAGTATAATCGCCATATTAACAATCGTAGTCATCCCTGAAACATTCGACTTTCAAGATGGATGAAATTGTTTTAAATATTAAACTATATGCATATCTCTCTCTCTCTGTTTGGTCAAAATGCTTTATTGCATTTACAAATGGTAGCTAAATAATATGGTATATGGATTCCATTAGGCCCTGCTGAAAAGGCGTTATCATTTCAATATCATTTGTAAATACTATGGTCGCGCCTGTCACATCATGTGTGCTTGAGAGACAATTTGGCAAAACAGTTGTTCGTTATAGTTGGGTTTAAATATAACATTAATCAACAGTGTGTTACCTGGATGCGGTCGGATGATAAAAAAGACAACGATTTCGGAGAATAAATATCTGATGCTGATAGGAGGTAACTTCCTTCACGTGGTTCAATCAATATATAGTGTTGATAGGAGATAAGGTGCTGAAACGTGGTCCAACCTCTTAACTAATCTTTTGCAACCACATCAGTCGCGTCTTTGATAGCACGATGGGGAATAATAATAATAATGATAATGATAATAATAATAATAATAATAATAATAATACAAATAATAATATTAACAATAATGACAATAATAATAATAATAATAATTGGTCGCCAAAACCAAAATCATGTCTTGCACTTGTCCAATGGTCTAGCATAGAATATGGTGATTGTGGTCTTTGGAACACAGATTATAAAGTCGATAATGTCATTAGAGTTGACTTGGCTTGGTCTTACCGAGACAGTTTTCTTGGATGATATTGTTTACTCTAGATTTAAGACAACAGAGTGCAGAATAGGATGTAGCATTCTTGCATTCAAAGATTTCTATGGGCGATCATTTTATTGGAACGGTAGATAAAATCTTAAACATTTTCTAATGACACACGTCAGGGCCAGATTAAGATATATGACCTGATAAGACATACTCAACATGTACATGATTGTGAGAGCCTAGAGACAATACGAGCTCATTCCACAGGACTGTGAGAGACAAAGTGTCAATAGTAATGAAGGGGGGTACTTTGGAATCAAAGGGACTTCTGTGTTAAAGTTGGTCGTTTGCACTTTGAGGTCATAACAGGAATTTAACATGGAGTAGAATGGGCCTGCCTAGGGTCAAGACGAATTGAATATAGGGCATGTAGAGCGTCAAAGAATTGGGCCTGTCTATGGTCAATACGAATTGGAGAGGGGTGACGTCACGTTACTGGACACTGGCAACAATGTTGCAAGTATCTGACCTTAATCGGGCGGAACTGTGTGGCAAAGTGCCGACATGAATATGCGTGACTCAAGGGACAAATAGAGCCATAGACATAAAGACGTGGTTAGAGACAGGGTTAGAGACATACACAGAGACATAGACATATCACACAAACATAGATTGATGACCAATCTATCACACCAAAAATCTGCTACAAATGTTTAGGCAAAAGAGCATATGGAGTGGCTCTAAACTTTTCATGTACCTTGATCCAATTTTCATTCAGTTTCTCAAAGTCCTCTTTTTTCTTTCTATTTTATTTCTCCTTTCCCAACTTAGCCCACGTAGGTTTTATCTTCACCTCTTTTCCATCACCTTTCTAACTATTTGCTCGGCTTCATTTATTTGGTCTCAGCCCCAGTTCGCAAAAGACCAATCTGTTAAATTCTCCATTTCTTTTAAAACGTTCCATGCTTGTTTCACACCGTCAAGAGCCTCTTTCAACTTTCCCACTTTAACATACATAGGCTTAATAAATCCTTTTAACTCCTCCACTTCTTCCTCTAGCACGTCTTTAACCAGATCTCTGGATGCTTTTATACTCGTCACTTGACTTGTAACAAAGTCAAGGGCAACTAGATACCTCCATTCAGCTGCAATCCTTTCTACGACATACGCTGAATCCATCATCCAATACTTACTGTCGTTTAAGTCATTAAAGAAATTCATTTTTGAAAGTGTTGACTAGTCAACGCTGGGATAACAAAGCTCAATCAATCAATCAATTAAAGGATTTTAGTCGCCTACGCAACTAGTGCTTTCGCGACAGGTTGTCTTGAAGGTCGAGATTTTCAATTGATCGGGACTGTAGGAAAGGAGTCACTACAGTCCCGCTTGTATGTGCGAATGTCGCACTTTTTAATTCATGAACATGTCCGGCCGCGAAAATGAGGCAAGGGGCCCGCGGGACGCGAAAAGCCACAGGAAAGCTGTACGCCCAGAAACGGCAAAGCGCGTAAGATCAAATCAAGACCAGTTGTACTAGTGGACAGAAATCTATTCCAATGGTGTGTAAGCCACTCGTGTACTTTTGAAGCAAGATATTTTTGCCTGCTCTCAAGAAGGCTTGGGGTTTTGATTGTTGATGATGACATTTTGGAGAAATTCTTTGCCTTGCGTCAAAGCCACATCTTTCAAGCGTTGCAATTCTCGTGTCACCATCGGTTTCAAAACGGGGGCCAAATTACGAAAGGACGATTTCAGTATATCACCTAAACTATGTCCTCGCTGTCGAGCGACTGGATACTTGACTTACAAGTTATTAGAGAATCGTTTTCGATAATAGTTCCACCATAACTTTCCCTTTAGAGAATGAAATATTTTGTCCCAGATCTCCTTTTCTAGCATTGTTGACAGTGTCTGAATACGACTTACTGACAGGTAAATAATGAGAACTCGCGTGAGGTGATACGTATTTACACCTTCCTTGTCATTCGTTGTGACAGAATCCACTTTGAAAAGAATGACTCTCAGTAACGGTGTGGCTTTGTGTCCCACCACGTTGTAATCCACCACATCGGAGTACAAAAATGTCCAATTCAATATTTTATTCATTTCTACAGGTGATTGAAAACACTTGTAAAATCCATATTGCTGTGGATCTTATGGTTTGGTGTTGCCATGTTTGGGTCTCCACCCAAATTTCAAACCAACTACGATTAAAACTGAGGGCCAACGTTTGGGTATCATTAAATTTCACCAGCAGGCGATGAAACATTTCATGGTACTCGATGGTGACACTTCGTTCGGCTGTGTCCAAAGCTTTGGCAAACACTTCCTTAAACCTAGAAGCAATCATGACTACCAGATGTTGATCGATAAAATAACAGCCTGCCGAAATTTTCTCAGTATAGTTGGTGAATGATGGATTGCTTGCTGAAATTTTGATACCTGAAAACCCGATTTCATTCATGAATTTTTGCAATTGTTCGTTCAAGATTTCGACGTGGAAGTGTTTTGATTTTCAGTGATGTTTTTGATTTGTGTAGGATGAAATATTTCGACCAAAGCCACATCCCAATAGGCTTCGTGATCCAATTTGATGGCCCGAGGTAATTTGGCCGTGAAGCAGTACAAAGTATTGAGGGAAAACACAGCCATGGAATTATCACTGTGTAACGTTAACTAAAAATGGTTATCAAATAAAACTATGGCTTAGCTTTTTAGTACATCCCAAAATATAGTAATAATGGTCAAATATAATAAGCTCAGTACCTTTGACAGCGACGTGGCCACGCACATTTGCACGTGCAATTACTTGTCACAGAATTAGGCAAAGAAATAACTTGGTATTGTCTGAAAACAATTAGACTATTTCTCGTTGTGCATGCGTACAACGTTATATAGGGTGAATGTGTTTTTCCAGGTAAGCGACTGTATAACATGTACCTAGCCACAGATTACTTGTGTCGGGTATCATGACTAACATGAGGTGCACGGGTATTCTACCCCGACTTGTACTCACTCTCCTATGGATTTAAGTAAGACGAATCACGAAAAACCACACTGGTCATTTTTTGGATCACGTCAAGGAGTATGCACTCTCCTTTATTCTCCAGCCATAGGGGTAAGTGTTAAATTTACATTCTATTTATTTGATAGGCGAAGCTTATTCGGTTTGTACTGTGTTATCGCATAATAATGTTTATTACAACGCAGATTTTTAAAAGTAATATCATATATATAGAAATTATGCATAAACTATTATGTCCCATTTGGTTTTATTATAGCTGCGTATGTGAATCTGTAGCTGCGTCTGTGCGTCTGTGTCTGTGTTGGCAGCTGTGTCTGTGTTGGCAGTAGCTGTGTCTGTGTTGGAAGCTGTTTCTGTATTGGAAGATGATTCTGACTGTGTTCGTAGCTGACTGTTATAGTAGCTGACTATCATGGTAGCTGACCGTGTCTGTAGCCGTGAATGTATATGAAATGTTATTGTGAATATAACTAGAGCGGTCCGAAGCTGTACGAAGCAGTCTAAAGTTTCATGGAGTCATCTGGAGCTTCCAGAACAACGCTGTCTGTTGTGATAGATTATTGTGAATCTTAGTCGTGATAAGATTATTGTGAATCTTAGTCATGATAAGATTATTTTGAATCTTTAGGTGTGTCAAAGATTGTTTTGAATCTTTAGGTGTGTCAAAGATTGTTTTGAATCTTTAGGTGTGTCAAAGATTATTTTGAATCTTTAGGTGTGTCAAAGATTATTTCTTTTGAATCTTTATAATTTTGTTCTTGTTGAACAACTTACTGTTTAAGGGGTAAGTGCAGTCCATGAGGGTTCTTGGATCTGCACTTCATTTTATTCAATATTTGTTTTGTTTATTTTCAATTGTATTTTTACATCATACATTTATCATTATTAACTCATTCAGAAATTTCCATCTTTCTTACATTGTGTTTGGCTTGTTCATTTCATCCAAAAACCCACTCGGTTACAATTCTGTGACATTACTCTTGAGATCCAAACAACCATTAGGCATCTTAATCTCATTGTCTGTTAACATCTGCCTGCACACTATACGTCTTTTTTTAAACAAAGGGAAGCCGACACACAAATCTATATATTTGCGACGGTTTAAAAAGAAATACATGTAAACTGGGTGAGAATATTATGTCCAATATTTCATTTTGTTGGGAAATGTTTTGTCCAAGGGGTTTTGTACTGGCGGCGAATTTAGTCTGAAGGGATTTTGTCCTAGAGCCAACTTGGCCAGTGCCTACAGAGTAGTTATCTGTGAAAAAGATAGACTTCACAAAATAGTAACTTTCTTATTTATCATGCTGTATTTCATGTCTACAGTGTTTTGCAAGGTTTATCTTTTAAAGTACTTGTGTAATTCTTTTTTCTTACATCTTTCTAACTTCAACTATTTGGCACCATATATATATTTTTATGCTGAGGTGTAAAAAGTACATACATACATACATGTAGCTTCTCGTGGGTCGGTGGTTCTTTTCGGTGGTTTCTCGGGTTCTTCCTCCACCATTAATACTGGCCCCCATGTATAGCATATCATGTGCTGAAAAATGGCGTTAAACCCTACAACATACATGCATACACACGCACACATACACACATACATACATATATACGTCTTTTTTATTATGGAAGGTTTCATTGGGGAACCTGGGAGTGTTTGCTGTGAACGGGTATCCGCAATATGGATGTGTCCGCTAAATCAGACTAGAATGTATATTGAAGGTATTGATACATCACACACAATGCCTTATTTTGGAAACAATCACTGGCTTACAAAGACAAAAATACTTCCATGTAGGTAACTTTTAGCTAGCTATTTTCAATATAAAAGAATAAGGAATAGGTGTCAAATTAAATTGTAGAGTATTCACACGCTTCACTATGCGTTTTTGTATTAGAAGAAGGCGAGATGCGTGACATGAGGGAATTGTGTTATCTGTATTACGTTCCATTGTAGTAATAGACCAGAGGTACGATATAGTGATAGGAGGGAACTGTGTTATCGGTATTACGCTCCATTGTAATAATAAACTAGAGGTACGATATCGTGACAGGAGGGAATTGTGGTATCGGTATTACGTTCTATTGTAGTAATAGACCAGAGGTACGATATAGTGACAGGAGGGAACTGTGTTATCGGTATTACGTTGTATTGTAGTAATATACCAAAGGTACGATATAGTGACAGGAGGGAATTGTAGTATCGGTATTAAGTGCCATTGTAGTAATAGACCGGAGGTACGATGTAGTGACAGGAGGGAACTGTGATATCGGTATTAAGTTCCATTGTAGTAATAGACCAGAGGTATGATATAGTGACAGGAGGGAATTGTGGTATCAGTATTAAGTTTTATTGTAGTAATAAACCACAAGTATGACATAGTGATTTTCAGCATTTATTCCCATTATACCCGCACTTGCTCTATATTTCAATTTACTTGAATTTAATCTAAGTGTGTGCTGCATTACTGAAGTAAATGGTATAATGTGTCACATAATTAATCAAATTTTGTCTATTTTCATACTAGCCTAGACTTTTTTATTGATAGAATGTAAACATGAACAGCTTAAGACAGATGCGAAAATATCCTGATCTGGTAATTTATGTAATAGTTATTCTTTTTTTGCTTGTTGGTAGTTCATTTTCTTCTACATTCAAGTTTGTTATTTTTTTCCTCTCCTTTTAAGCATCTCAAAATTCCCGGACCGTAGCCATTTTTTGATGACCTCACATTGGTATTTAGTTTGTTCTCTATCTTATTATTACTTCGCTTGTGTTTACTTCTAGAGGGAGGACTGAGATAAATAAATCTGTCACTTTGGCCTCAACCTCTCTTGAAATCATAGCCTTCACCCCTTTGACCTCTAGTTCATTGTCCTTCAGTATTGGCGTGTCGTAATCGTTGGGGTAAATTATGTATTTATTTGCACCCGATTTTATAGACCATCAATGCAATTAGTGTCTGCTCGTCTTGTCTTCAATGTCATCAAATTTTCGCACTGCCTTGGACATTGGGTCCCTTCACTGAAGTCTAATAATTGACATCCTTGGGGGTGGTTTGCAACAAGTCTTTGAGCTACCCTGCTCCCCTCAATTTCCGTCCTAAAAAAAGTACTTAGCTTAGTTCCACAAGGTTTCGTCACGTAAGCCATTCCTATTTTCTAGGTGAAAGCAGAGTATATCTCACGCTGTCTACTGATTCGATACGGTTGGTTTCACACTGTTTCTACCTAGTTTAGTACACTTTTTGCCTTATATGCAAAAAACAATGGATAAAGCAAACATACAATTCAAATAAGGTATGTTAAGTGACTTTGTTCAACCTACAGAAAATGGGATTTTCAAATAATTGTAACACGTAATTTCAACTTACGAAATTGTTAGTCTCACATCACTATTGAAACTAATATAAGACCAAAAAGCAAAAATTCGAAAAAAATAAGGCGTTAATGAGTCAAATGGTCTGTGCAGGTTGCTCAAGGCAAGTAACACAATGCATGAAAAGGGTTTGACACACTAAAGATCAGACAAATTTGAAAAAAGAACATGAAATTAAAGAGAAAAAAAACTGAGAATACAAAATAATAATTATCTGAAAAGTACCTTCAGAGAGTATGTGTGCAGTGCATAGAACACAGCTCATAATGTTAATCCTCTTTGGTTTAGAGCGCACCCAATGTGACGAGGTACACGCTAATTCAGTAAGTTAACTAGAAAAACAATTATTCCCTATGTAACGCTGTTCGCATGTACGACGACACTGATCAAATCGTTCTAAGGAGAAATCAAGTTATATCTTGCCTTATTATGTGATACAACTCATACTAAACGCGTATGTTTGGATGGAAAGATATATACAGTGCATTATGTCCATTTGCTTTTAAAAGAACACAGTTGAAGCTATAGATTGTATGTCATTTTAACTCGTAGGAGTAATTCGATTACACTACTATGATTGCAAGTTAGTAAAACTTTTTAATAAACTGCCACTTACACAATAATATTTAATTTTACTTTTTGAATATTCATTATTAAATTGCATTTGAAAACTGGTTTGAAGTACCCCTTGTAACATGTAAACGAGAGTAAATGCACGTGTCTTCATACTACAATGTTCGCCTAATTTAATTGTTGTCAACACAATATATACTCTAACTATTCATAACCATGACACTCAGGCATTAAAATCAATGAACACAATGAAAGAGACCCTTATTACAAACCACATAGACACAGTTAGGAATAAATATGGGTGCATCTACTTTTGCAAATATGGAGTTTCTTAATATAACGGCCCACTTCCTACCTTCTTTACAACAAACCATTGTTAAGATTGAATTGTGTGGTTTTAATACTGGTTTATATACGTGTATTACTGCCGTGCAATGGTTGAATAGTATTGTCGTAACTCCTTTATATATTTATCAGCAACGACATTACAGCACTTCTCGAATTTCAGAACATAGAACTGTCCCATACGTTTCTGACATATAAAGTTAGAAGTTTAGACTAAATACTCAACCATATAATATTTAGATAGCATGCTTTCAATTAATTGTATATATTACTCGCTTTAGATCCATAATTATTTAAGAAAAGAGAAAATCTATGAAAGTAGTCCTTCTAAGGGTAACCGATCAGTTCATTCTGGAGCCGTTTCGAACTCAATTTGATTGGGCCCTGCGACGTTTCCGGCATGGTCGTTTCGGCCTTCTTTTCTGGCAGGGTCTATTTGGCCCGCTACCGTTTCGGCCTCTTTCTATTCAGATTTTAAATTACTGTAAAGGAAGAAATGACATAGGCACATATTTTATTTTTGATCTTGGTAGTTCCTTGACAGAAACAAACCAAAAACATTTCGAATATCATAAACAAAACATTTCTTGATACGATGAATAGAAGTGAAGCATACATAATACACGTGTAATACTCGTAATGAAGAAAGTAAAGCACGGCTTTATTAAGTAACGATGATAAATACTGGTTCTTTCAGATATCCAAGGCTGTCACATATATCCACCAAATTTGCAAATTCCCTATCAAAATTACCGCATTGTTGATTGACATTCGTACTTGCTGTAGTCGCTCAAGTAGGTGAAAAACTGTTAACCTAAAATAGCATTTTCAATATAGAAGGCTGAAGCGGTTACGGGCCGATTCGACCATTAAGAACAGTACGCTGAGGATACCCCGTTCGAAACGACTCAGGGCGGAATCGATCCATATTGCTCCCTAGATACAGCGATGTCAGCTATTATTGCTTAATGGCATGTTCCTTTACGATTTCAAAATTATTCTATAAAGAAATAAGGTAAACACTACATTTAAAATCTTCAAATGATTTGCTTAAATTGGAATGTGATTTTCCCAGATTCTACTGTTAACATAAAAATTGCTATTTACTAATTGATGTTTCTGTTTCGAAACACATGTTTTCCTCATCAAATGGTAAAGTGTAGAAATCAGGCAGTGATAAATTCCTATGAACAAGGTCATTGGTCAGACAGCTATTAGGACATACAGCTGTGAATGTGCAAGAATGTATATGGGAATCGATCTTCAATCAATTGTTAGAGCACACTGAAAAGGGAAATTCAGGCTGGAAATATAAACCCTTTTATTATATCTGCTCTTGGGCGTGCTAAATGCTATTCAATCGAATGGGCACACTGCCGACAGCAGTTATAATAGACTAAGATCTCAGCCAATAATGATCATACAAAACATATGAAGCAACTACGCAACCATGTTTGTTAGCACAACACACAATATTGCACTATTTCAGCGAAGGAAATTCCATATTGTTAGAAATGTGGTCCAATGGGCTGTAACAAAATAGTTAGGTAAGGCTTTGCGGACTAATTGTCGGGGATGAATGCATCAAAAGAGGTCACCAACTGGAATGGAAATCCTTCTCTTCTTAATTTAGGATTATCTCTTCACACATCAGTACTTTTCTTGTCAATGACAGTAAAGCCCGGCTGAATTTTTTTTTTTTTTACTGAGGTAGAGATATTTTTCCATCACTAAATTGTGTATATATACTGATTCTCTTGACAGCATTAACTGCAGTTATTGTGCAATGTCGTCTGTTATTCGGTTGTTTGTTCCCTATCTGCAATTTATACGTATTCATTTGGTCAAATTAATCTCTCATTTGATGCAGAGCGTGAAATGACCTTTGAATATACCAATACTAAAATAATCTATATCATTTTATTAACTGAATCTCTTGCATTTTCTTTTTAATCTGCCTGTCAAACGCCTTTGACAAGTTCTTTTGAAAACAACAAGGAAATGCATGCTCCGAAAAAGTATCAGTTTAATAATTATTGTGTGATCGCTTAGAATATGGAAAAAATTAAATAAATGGACAAATTTGGAGACGCTTTTTGAGAAACAGATTGTTTATAGATACGGTTATTTTATAAATGTTATGTGACACACACAAACAAACACACACATACAGGAAAAAAACATACACATATATACATCTATTTTAAGTAGTTTTCCTTCAATGACAATTCCTGACTTGTCCACGAACCAATTGCACCCAACAAATGCTATATATATATATGATTTATCGGAATATTCTACATGCTTGTTGAAAAGGTGGTTCATCGATTGCAGTCTGTGAATAATGCCTAACATAGAGAACTATTTCAAAGACAAAAGGAAAACTTAACTTCAAAACGGAAAGAAAAGTGAAGGTTAAGTTCATTATAATATCAACTTCAAACTTATTCTCAGGGCTCTCGTTTCGAAAAGTAACTATTCATTTATGATTCACAGCACAAATAACACATCTTCGAAGCTTGATATGGAGACAAGGCAGAATGTATCTGCCACGTTTCATAATGTATGTCATTATTCCTATTAATGAAGCAAACGTGACTTGCACTGTGAACGGGACTTCTGATCGGTGCAAACATATTGCCAGAAATACCGATTTTTCACTTATGTTAACGGCATTTATTAAGAATATTATGCTGATTGGAACATATGATCTTTTCAGCTCTTTCCTCTGTGGTATTTTCGACCATCAAACAGGTGTAAATGTATCAGACCTCTCTTTTCTTCAATTTAATGAGGTCGATATCATTGAAAAGGTTTTTCTTTGCGGGCTTAGAGAGTAAAAGGTTTTATCCATATCGTCACGTCCCGATCAACCCTACATCAATCCTGATTTGTTTTATTCTACTTCTGTTCTTGAAACACTGTATTTGGATGAGAACCATTCTCCTAACTAAAATGTCATAGAGGCAGTTCTGAATGGTAAACTGGGTAAGCTTAAATATCTGTATTTGATACCGATACAAATTATTCATCAGCATTTTGTCCAGGGAGAAAGCTTTTCTAATGCTCTTCTCAGAAATGATATTGCATGTTTTGATATAAGTGGAACCAATTTGATCTATTTAGAGCATGAATTCATGCAAGAAATACTTGCGACTGTAAAATACTTAAACATTTCTTATTCTAAAATAGTTTTGTCTCTGGGTATAAAAGATCAAATTGTATCAGTCATGAACAGCAATGAACTTTTAGATCTTACTAGCAGCCAACATATGATGCGACATAATATCATACAAGGGGACGAAATGATAGAATGGGATATTCTTTCATTTGGAATGAACCTATTTGTTCAAGGCGTGATGACTTCACATAAATAAGGTTCAATGTGAGATACACTTTTCACAATTGTGGCTTTAAACGTCCATACAGTTGGATTTTAACAAAAATATTCTAATTATTTTAAATATTACAATTTCTGGAGAATGTATTTGGCCTGCACTAGAGACATTGAACTTAGCAAGCAACAATATTGAACATATGTCGCCATCTATTTTACGTAGTTTTGTCTCAGTGACAATTCTTGACTTGTCAATGAACCAATTGCACCAAATGCAGGCTTTGGATGATCTTTGCTATGTATTCTACGGAAACATTGATCTTGAGGTCATTTTTCTACGTAATAACTATCTTAGTCTCTTACGATTAAAATTAGTATCATCAATTATCAAGCTACACCTTATTGGTTTTAGTGAGAACGAACTTACCTACATTCATATTGAATTGCGCAATAAGTGGGATTTAAAGCTGTTTGATTTGAGAAAATGTCGGTTCAAAAATTTTCCTCCTGTCTTCTTGGGACTATTGGAGAAAATATTAATTCATCGAGACACCACCGACAAGCATAACACCACCATGGCGAATAGTTTGCTCGGTCAGTTCAATAATATATATCTTATACGTACGACTTAATACAAATTTATACTGCTTATCACCAATGTCATTCACATACATTAGCAAGGAGTGGCCAGCCCATATTCCCTGTACATGTTTAGTAGAGTAGCATGAAACAGAAAATCAAAGATCCTTGTCTGTATTTATATTGTAGTAGAGATCGGCCTACCCGAATTACTTGTGTATGTAAGGTAATATGAAACGGCCAAGATTCGGGTAATCTCATCCTAAAAATTAGCAACACATCATTTTCTACTTAAATGTTAGATTTCCTTTACTTCTGTAGATTACTTATTATATATTCTGGAATAAAAATCCTATGTATACTTTTTATTAAACTAGATGATAAAAATACTGTACGACGTACTTAGGCAATCTGAACTAGAATTTCAGTAACTGAAGTTTTCATAATCTTCTGCAATTTAGTAATTTCTTTTCCTGTATATTTCATATATATATGATCAGTTCTAATTATTTACCTATTCAAGACTTAGTTCCTGTCTAACGAAATGATTCGGTTACAACTCCTAATTGTAAAAATGACAATAAGTTCGACATGACTTTATTTGCAGCTGTGTTAATAACATTCAAATGACGGTCGAAGTATACAATGAAAACCTAGTGGAATGATCAGAAATGATATCATAATAGGATAGACACGCTGATTAGATACATTTACTCTCTCTCTCCTTCTCTCTCTCTACATAACATTGGAATACTACATATTTGTGTTGTTTGTATTACACTGTGTTGTACCTTATTCGCCCACTGCGAACGTTCGTGTTACAAATGAACAACGGAAACATGTTATGTAAAGTCACATGTTTTTCACATCTTTGTTCCCCAATTCGATTGTTTTCCTCTTAAATCCAGTTTCACTGTTTCTGACTCAATGACATCTCAAAGCAGGTTCGAAAAGTGTTTACAAATGAGACCAGTGGCAGCTGTATTCGTTGCTGCCACTGCATTTGTAGATATTCCCACTTTTATCTACCCTAAAATGCAAGATGCTTTCGAGAAATGTTATCTGAGTGATATTTCTTACCATCAGATACCACTATGTCTATATTGACTGCCGTTGACATGTTACAGTGTAACATAGAGGGCTTCACTTTAGCGCAAGCAAATAAATACTGATATGTTTATCCTTGAGCTGTCAGTTTCTAGACGCAAATCAAATTCCAATATATGTTAGATCGCTCTAAAATGATACATATTTACTGACTGGATGACATGCATACCCAAGGATTAATAGCTCCTTACATGGCTGCAATTACTTATCTTCACATGCTAGGATATTTTTGATTCCACTAAAATCATACAGAGATAATCAAGGCAAAAAGCGATGTATACATACATACAATTATATTCTATCTGAATATGCATGTTTGTGTGTACGCTTGTGGATGTGCTTCACATGTTTTATGTGTTAAGTAACATCACATTCTGGATTTGGGTATATTTGTCATTTCTTGATATTTGTCTGGTGTGTTTTTTATTTGTATTTAGGTATTTGTGCAATCTTCATGTGGCTCTTTTAAAAGTTAGAATTGGTAATCAAGAGTCCAGCTGTGCCAATTAATGTTACGACAGACTGTGAAAAGAACTATTTCTTCAGTTCTT
Source organism: Sinohyriopsis cumingii (assembly GCA_028554795.2). Classification (NCBI taxonomy): domain Eukaryota; kingdom Metazoa; phylum Mollusca; class Bivalvia; order Unionida; family Unionidae; genus Sinohyriopsis; species Sinohyriopsis cumingii. The sequence continues at coordinate 94,097,555 of CM068835.1, read as the reverse complement.
ATCTGTACGATGTCGTATGCATTCAAAGCAAAGACAACTTCTTCACGTTTTTGTGCTCGTTCATCTTTGAAATTGATATTTGTCCTTGTTGCTAAAGATAGTTGATGAACCTCTAAGACGCAGGTCGGTGCAAAAGTATTTGGCGTGCTGGACACACCTTCAAAATTGCGTCCCTATCCCCCCCATACTCAGGGGCGTCACTTATTATAAACTATTCATTAGTATTAATACACGCTCCGGTTGAGAATTTATTAATTTCATTAATTTGTCTTCGTATTAAATGATAACAAATTAATAAAATAACTGCGTACTTCATATTTGGTAACACCCAAAATCTTGGCGCCCTACGCGGGCGGCTAGTTCGACTAAAGTTTAAACCTCCCTGCAAAGATATCATATATGAATGTTATTTGATTGAAGATTTATGGTACTGTCCTTTATTTTGTCCAATATGACGGTAAGAATGGTACTTGATTAAAGGTTTAAAGTCTTTGCGTTTTCCTATTTAACATATATATTACTGATGATCATTTTATTTCAAATGCCTGACACTATATATACATATCAAATCCTTGTCATTCAAATCTAATATATTATTTTAAAATTCCCGATATGATTCAATAGGTGTCTGATATCAATAAATTCTGATAACAGTTTTAACAATATTTGAGATAAATTTAAAGCAAATATTTTGGATATTTCTTCGCTATGGTAATATAAAGAAGTAAACTGTTTCACATTAGGAGATCTCTGGTATCTTTGAGCATTCAAGCACTTGTAATAATCACTTATTTACACAGATTAACATAAGTTGTTTGACCCCACCCAGCTACCACATATTACAATATTACATATTCTCCTAAAATATTCCGTCATTATCCTGTCGTATATTCAACTGGTAAGACCTACAACAATGACATGTCCATTTGATCTTTTATTGCCGGTATTATTAGGGCTAGTCTGTCTGACGAATACATATGTTAGTGAACATGCAATGTGTTTTATGGATATGAACAACATAATTTGATGAATAATACAAACATGATACATGTTCAACATTCACTATTCTTCAAATGGGTCATGCCCTATGTTATGTTCAAATAAAATGGTAAATGAAGAGGTCGTTCTAGCTGGCCGAGGAATGCGTGTAAATCAATTTAAAAATAAGATCGTATTGTTGATTTGCGATTAAAGAACAACCAGCTTTCTACTGAACTTTCTCATTTTATGCAGACATTCCATAGTTGTATAATGGTTTTCTCTTCAATATAGAATGCAGAGTGGAGTATGCCGCGTGTACTAGATAAAATACAATTTTATTGTAACATTGACATTCTTAGCATTTGTGTTAGCAAAACCATATGTCTAGTGTTCATGCAATCTTCAATGTTAAAATCGCTGTAAGCATTTGCTTTTCTTTCGATAGCTAAAAATGTTCCTTTTATTCTCCAAAAATGTCCAGCGGAGCAATTACACAACTTATGTATATTCAGAATCAAGAACAAAGTTGTGGGGTCATTGTTCCAAAATTACTCTCTGCAGGGGATTATCTTAATTTGTATTTGATATTTTTTCATGTGCCTAATGTATGCCGAGTGGTCTAAAGCGCTCACCGTTCCGGATCACTGCCATCTCACCTCTGTCTGCGTGGGTTCGAGTCCAAGGCTCGGCTAGCGTGGATACGTGGGAAAGCCTGCCAGTAGCTTCTTGTGGGTCGGTGGTTCTTCCCTGAGTTGTCCAGGGTTCTTCCTCCACCAGTTATACTGGCCGCCATGTATAGCCTATCTTGTGCTGAAAAATGGCGTTAAACCCTAGAACAACAACAACAATATGGTAACTTAAAGAAGTAATACGTTTGGAACTAGGATACCTCTACTGGATATGAGCAAGAGATTTCCATCAATCATGCACATGAGCATACACAATCAAATATGGATATAAACAATAGACTTCAACAATCATGCACACATCCGGGCCCAATCAGAACTGGATATGAATAAAACACTTCAATCAATACAAAGAATGCAAATCCATAGTCTTCAAGTTGAACATGCCCTAAGACACATTCAAGGAAATGGTCTAACATTCAATTCTTGCCAATATATGGTTCTCTGTTCATCTTTTGTTAAGGAAGTACATATATCGGTTTTGTACGTCGAGAGTAATGTACTGTTTGCTTGTCTTTATTCTGCACAGATTTTAATTTGTAAATAGGTTTTCTCTTCAATATACGATACTGATCAGACATTGTTCTCAACAACTGAAGGTGACAAAATATATATTTTTTAACAAAATGTCAATTAACATAATATTTGGAGATTGTATTTAGATCATTTCTTTGTTGTTTTTGTGGTAGGTTTTTCTATTTAGATACATGTTTAGGTTATTTGTGCGATCATAACCCGGCTGTTTTCAAAGGAAGAATTGGTAATCAGGAGACCAACTCTTCAGATTATTTGTTAATTGTAGAGAACTATCTTTTTAGTTCGTTTGAAGTCGTATACATTCAATGCACAAAACGGTTTCACTTCTTTGTTACCGTTCAAGTTTGAAATATGTCTTTGCTGCAAGATATATTGCAAGACCCTAAAATATGTTTTGCCGGTATGAGAGGAATTGACGTCCTGGGCGCACCTTCCACATTGCGCACCCACCCTCCCCCGTACCCAGGAGCATCACTTTTATAAACTGTTCATTAGTAGTAATACGCGCTCTGCTTGAGAATTTATTAATTTCATTATTTAGTCTACATATTTAATGATAACATGTTAACAACTGTCAGTGTAGGTCGCATTTCAGCGTCCTTACCGAAATAATGGCTAACTCGGCGGTATCTGAGCTAGCCTAACAGTTAAACGAGCCCTGTAAAGAGGTCTTATATGACGGCAAGAAGGGTAGTTGATTGAAGATTTATGTCACTGTCTTTTAACTTCTCTGTATGTTGGTAAGAATGGTAATTGAGTAAAAGATTAATGTCTTTATTTTTCATATATAACGTTGAGGATGGTAGTTGATTAAAGGATTAAAACACTGTCCCAAATGTGTTCCTGTATGATAAGACGAATGGAGAATTGTAGTTGATTAACGATTCAAGGCTTTGTCTTTTGTATTTTCATTTGATATTTATACATATGACAACAGTACTGGAAGTTGCAAAATTAGAGGTATGATAAATCATGCATGCGTGCATTTATATCGAAGGAAATGAAACTTCCAAAATATGAATTTTGGACGATAGATTTTGTATGCAATATTAATAAAGAGATTTGTATGTTGTCTGAAAATATATTTCCACCGACGTTTGGGATTATACAATTAAGTGAATCTTGTTTTGAATATAATGAGATATATTTGTATAAATCATTTTGTACTCCTGCTATACGTATTTTAAATATCAATAAGGATTATTTTATTTAAAGTGCCTAGCAATATCTTTCAAATCTTAGTAATTCGAATCTAATCCATTACTTTAAAGTTCCTTACTTCAATAACCCTAATATTGGTCTTTGATATCAATGATTTCTAAGAAACCTGATTTAACATTATTTAATATAAGGTTCTAGATTAAAGAAAATATCTTTTTTTTTTAATCCACTGCAGTGATGTAAAGAAGTAATCTGTTTCGCACTAGGGGACATCTGTTAAGTTTCAGCATTCTAAATCGTTTACTAATCTCATCTTGTCAAGGATTAAAACAAGTTGAGGGATCTCTACCAATCATCACAATCCAGTATACCTTCTATCCCTGAAATATTCCGTCATAATCCAGAAGTACGTTCAGTCATCAAGTTCTACAGAAATTACATGTCTCATTCATTGCAAGCATTATTAGGCTAGGCCACCTGAAGAATACAATCGATATTGAATGTGTTTGATGGATATGAATAAGATGCTATAGTGAACCATACACAAGGCCACATTCCTTGTAATCCCTATCCTTCAAAATATCAAGACGTATTTAAATGAAATGTCAACAGAACAGGTCATCCGTATCGGCTATGACTATTTGTGTGTTTATCAATGTAAAAAGAAGTATTTATATTTGATTTGAGACTGGAGAGAAATCCACGCTGTGCCCATCCTTAACCGTCTCTTTTTACACAGGCTCTCCATACTTTTATGGTGGTTTTCTCTTCGATATAGAATACAGATCAGACATTGTGCTCAAACGGAAGGTGGAGTATGGCGCGTGTGTAATATTATTTTAGAAGGTAAACTCTTTACACTGACATTATTTTAATTTAAGATTAGCATCATGATCATTTGTATTAGCAAAGTCAAATGTAGCCTGTGCTGATGCAACCTTGGAAGCTAAGATCGCTGTAAGTAATTGCCTTTTTTAGTAAAGACAGATATTCATTCCACATGACAAAATATCTAATTGAGCAAGTAAACAACTTATTTATATTCAGGATCAGAAACAAAGTCGTGCATGCATTGTTCCAAAATTATTTGTACTTCGAATTATAGAAACGCAGTTTGCAGCTAACTATAAATATTATCACTGTAGTCATTTACGTTTGCTTCAAAAATGGTTTGGATATAGAAACAGGAATGGACTATAGTCACAACACGTGTTAAATATAAAAGATAGCTTAGTGGCACGGTCAAATATGAATATCTCATTCTTACATGCACTCTCGTTAGATGCAATTACACTCCTAGAATAACCACGTATATATGGGGTCACTGGAATACAACACGTTATTATGTGGGGGTTTATATGCTGTGTTGTTTCCTGATTTTTCCCGCTTAAAAGTGCATGCTATATAAAATCAATATCAATCGCTAAACTAAAGTTACATGATTTTGCACAACTTGCTTCCACTAAGAATGCGATCTGTTATGTGGTATATCTCCCTTCTATTATTTTTGAAGGCACTTCTTCTTGTGCCATTTATATGCACCATACAAACCTTTTTGTTTGTGAGGATGGTTGATGGTGTGACATATCCTGTGGGGCATTGTGCTCTCACAGTGAACTTTCCATTCGTTTCCTGTTTGCATGGTTCGTATAACTTCATAGCTGATATGGAGTTTTAAGGCCTGACAAATGGTATTAGCATATGAATCAATAATTAAATTATGTCATTTTTATTACTGAACCACTACAATGTATTTTTAGTACAAACTTCATGTTCATCCCTTGGTTGTAAACGTAAGCAAAATGATTGGTGCAATTGTCAATCATTATACAGACGTGCACAAGACTTCATATGTTACTACCATATCTACTGCAAAGGCATGAAACACATTTTTCATACTCTTATTACAGGCACTAGATACACCACCACGCTGTATTGCTGTCCAATGTCAAACTGATATGATACTTAACAAAAAACACTCAAGCAAACGAAATATATAACATTGTTTTAACTAAGCTCAGTATGATTATGTAAACGTCGACTCGGTAGACCAAGTACTTGTGAACTTCTTATCTTTTTAGCAATGATACACTTTAACTGATACACATATTCATGATAAATCTTCATCTGTGTGGAAACTACGATGATCAGAATACACGTCTAAAATGTCATTTACTACACAGGTTGTGAAGTAAAATGTCCAGAACGTAATGAGAAGGCACAAAGGCATCGCAAACTTTCATGTACTTGTCAGCATTCACACATGACACTCATGCAAGAAAATGAGCTTACTTTTTCAATGTTACTTATGTACAAGTCCATTTTTAAAATGTTTGTAAACACATTTAAGCTAGATACAGATTATGTCAAATTTCAAGAAATAGAAGTAGTGTTAATTTTGCTCACCACATTTTTTCTTCTTCTCTTTTCTTCAGATCAATGAAGTGAAGAGTAGTAATGACATGGAGAAAGAGGGACTTTCTAGAGCCATAAGAAACTGCAGAACCACAGTGTGGAGATGTACACTATTATTAAAGACAGTCATTTTCAGAACAGAAATGAATCAGAGAGAATATGAAAGCCACAGACTATTAAGATTCGTGACATGTATCCAAGAGTATGTAGATATTGCAGTTTTTACTACACTGAATGATACCATTTGATAAAAGTCGTATACAAACACTTATAGTAATAGAACATATCTATGTTTAAAGTTATTTAAGTTGAAATGAACATATCACTAAGAATACAGTCAGCCCCCCTCCGCCCGGCCCTGTACATACACACACAGAATAGTGAATCTAACTAATGAAAAGCAACTCGAATTTGAAAGATTTCAATCAAAACTAAGCTAACACAGATTATTTTTGTAGCACATATGACAACAGCAATTATTATTATTATTATTATTATTATTATTTCTCATTCATTCATTAATTTAATCGTTCATTCATTCATTCATTCATTAAAAAATGATTTAAATGTATGTTAAAATGAATACTAATTAAGTCTTGTTTCAGATTATATTAATTCTCTTTGGTAAATTTTCAGTTTGAATAGATGCAGTGAATGACATTTTTCAGTTTCTTGAATTATTGGGGTAAAAAGTTATTTTCAGACTATGTTGAAGAATTGATGGCAGTGCCTGAGGATGTAGTCAGGAAGCTGTAGTCAGATGATAAACAGTTACTGCCACCTCTATGCAGCCATGTATCTATTATGAATGAACATATAATATACAGCACATTTTTAAACTTGAATAAAGTTATGTTATTTCATTATCCCGGTTTTCTGTTACTTATTTCATGTTTTCAGAGACAATGCCTTTAGCATAAAATTAGGTTTTACTACCATCAGTGTTAGGAATCTAAATTAATCAAATGTGAACATGAACAAACATGAATATATTTTTAATGTCATAGTATAGAATCTATTCAGGAAATGAAATTATAAAGGATTAAAGAATTTTTTATGAGAATTTTCCAAGATAATGGACAAATGATTTAGCAGGATTTATTATCATAATGAAAGGTTTGGGTAAAATTCCCACACTCAAGTAAAGTGATAGTACTGATATATTTTGTTAATAAAGGACGGATTTTATGAAAAGGAATTTTAAACATAATTTTCACACGCATATAAAGCAATCATTTGTCCCAAAATTGGCCCTGATAGTGGCACCATCACTACCGTAAGAATATTTGGCCTACAAGTGTTCATGTACTTGGACAGGATTTCCTTGCAATGTCCGTATTGCTGAATGAAGGCACAATATGCTGCTTCCAGGACATATTCATGCCAGCAAACTGAATGAAATCTTGGATGATCAATGATACAGTCCACCCTGACCTCCTCAGCCTTATTCAAAATCATAATCTCTTTACCGCATCTAGACTTCTCTACTATTTATTTACTGCTGCAATTTCCACAGGTACACCAATATATATGGTAAATACTCTCCATCATTCATTATTGTGTTAGAAAGCAAACTTGTGGGTAAAATGTATGAGAAGTTTTTGCATGTTAATGTATGATATATATGTATATGTGATGCGTGGTTAGACTTTTGTTCTTCCTTTTGTACCTCAATAACATCATAATAATCAGCAATGTATTATTATTATTATTATTATTATTATTATCAATATATGGTTACCATAAATATGTATACTTCCTTCGCCACTAGTATTATACACCTAAACCCACAGAGAAAATATATGCATGAGAAACGTCTGGATACACCAGGTCTACGATTACTTTTAATAGCTTTCCTCAATTTTACTATCTATGAAGGGTAGTAATCAATCACACCCAAAGTATATTCGGGGTCTGCTTTTCATCATGGTTTAAAAGAGCATAATTGAGCCATAAAGTATTTATTTATACACATCTCACAATCTGAATCTTAAGTGGTTAACATTCAACACCACTATTTACTTGTGAACTCCGCCCATATGATAATCTGCTCTGAAGACATCCAAGTTTCACCCGAATTCATGCCTTTGTCTTTTCATTATGAAATTGAGATAACATTAACGAAAGAATAATAATAATTGCCATAATGATAATAGTAATTACAATAATGAATAGTCCATGAACTACTCTGCCTTATTATACCCAATGTCATCTTTAGGGTCCTCTTTCACGGTCTATGTCCTCTTTAGGGTCCTCGTCGACCTTCTCGTCTCGTTCGGGTTTAAATTGATACTGTATATCCTCAGTAAGCAGAATTTTCTTAAAATTCATTATGTTCTAGGAGTTCGCCTGCCCCACACGACGAATGTGAGCATGAAAAATTAGCCATCGCTGAACTTAATGGACTTCCGACAGTAAGTCACTTCCGGAAATCATATTATCTTAGGAATTAAAGTATGCATTTTAATGCACATTTCTGAGTTATATAGCGAAAATTGAACATTCTGATATATAATGTGTATTGCACTCTCGTAGATCTTTAAATCCATGCTGCGTACGTAGAATGATAATCTGAGACATATTTCCTACTTTAAAATACCTCTTTATCTATATTGCATGCAGCTGACAAAGTGTAAATGTAGGGATGCACTTTAGCGCACACAAATACATATTTATATATTTATCCTGGAGTTGTCAGTTTCCTTCAAGTACATCAGATTACCAAGTCTGTTGGATCGTTCTAAAATAAATCATTTTTACTGAATTGATGACATGCACGGCCAAAGATCAATAAAGCCTTACCTGCCTGTAATCAATTGTCAACGTTTCTAAAATATTGTTTGAGATTACTTTGAAATCATACAGGAACAGACAAGGCAAATTGTTGGACGAGCATATGATGTTGCTATTAATATTTTCCCGTATTGTTCCAACTAAACAATGTTTGTTTTCGTAACTGGGTAGACTTTTATAAATTTGAGTTTCTTTATAAGTCGTACTACTAAATGTCACCACCACCGAAACCGTTGACCTTTAGGAGGAATAAAACTATTAATTTTGAATAACAAATATAAATTCTGAACTACATCATGATTACTCGCTCCCAGCCCCCCCCCCCCCCCGTGTTAGTGTAAACAAAATATGAAAACAACTTTGTCGAGGCAACATGGCCGATTTTATTATTGATTACATGTTAAGGACCTACCACTGCATCATCATCGTCGTCATGCCAAAAAAATGGCAATCTGAGCTCACCATTGCTGCTTTTTGCTTGAAATCGCTGGTGACGTTTATTTATAGTTGCCACAAAATTACTATAATTAGCATTCACACAAAATTGAACTCCTAGCAGTTTGTACCTTGCATCTAAGATTCACACAAAATTCCAATCCGCTATTAATAACTTGCTGCGATTTTACCAAATGATCAATAATTACTCATATCAAAACATACTCTAAGAAGCTGAGTGCCTGTGTCGTATAGTTATATATGTAAATTCAATCTGTATATAGGCATATATGCAAGAGCTCGGTGGACGTTGGATCTACAAGTGGAAACGACTTTGTTAGTTCTACTCCAGAAAAACGGGGTAGATATATTGTCGACGTTCCGCGACACATGCTATTATAATGAAGAAGAGCCTGGGATGCATTGAAAAAGACGAGATATACCTAAACGGATAATTGTCAAATTGTGTTAAAAAAATCACGTTGCAACTCTTGTGGTATCCTCGAGCCTTAAATTTTTTGCGCTCAGCGATCCAACAATTGCAATGGAAAAATAAAAATATAACAATTACCAAAGAAAAGGTATATCAAACGTCATTCAACCTGGTCGTCAGGTACTTCCTTTTGCTATTTTTTTACAGTATGGTGCCTTGTTCTGTGATTTATATATCGCGATACATCATTGTCATAAAATTTATATAAGTCCCTAGCGATTTACTCTAATGACCAATCTGGAAAATAAACCTTGCTAAAATCAGAAATATCAGACTTTTTATATCCTTACGCAAATGTATTGATCCCATCAGAATAGTATAGTATGTCATCAAAATTGCAATTACTAGATTTTATAATTAACATCTATTTCAATTTTATGAGAGTTTGATCTTATTGTCATCATCTCAACATAACTAGAAAATACGTTTAACGCAGCTTTATAATCATCGAATCCTATCACCTTACTCACCACATTTCTTTTCAATCCCTTAGCTTGTTTTTCAATTTTATTGTCAGCTAGTTTTAGACAAAACATTTACTAGGCAATCCAATACGTAAATCTACTATAGGAACCGAAGTTGTCTTATCCTTAAATTTTCCTATTACTTTTCGATTATCATCACAATGAAATCTCTGCTGTTTTTAGATAATCTGAAAGATGAAATATGTGTCTGTTATCATAAAACTCTTGATCTATATCATGAAAATTTATCTTGTACATTAGCGATTCAGTATCTTTAAATAACAATTTTGCATCAAGCCAATTACCCTTAATAAAATCGTAATGAAATTGGTACATTGGCCATTTTGGATATCTCAAGTACTGTAAATCCGACATAAACTGGCTTGATCAACATCCGATTTGACATTCTTCGTTGAATGGCTACTATATTTTCATTAAATATGTTCATACTTACAAAATCATCAGATGCTACAAGTTTATTACGACATTCCACGTTATTGAGGATCTTAATATTGACTCGCAATCTGATATTTGACATGGTCTTGCCCAAGACGCTTTTATTCATAAGCGTGAACAAATTTTTGTTCCAAATTCGGTTTAGCAGCTGCTCTTCCTGCTGCGTTTGAGTCTACATAACTCTTCATCCACGGTGAATGATTAAAATTTAGCACCAAAAAACATTTTTTTTAAAGTTTTAGCCAATGATCAACTGCTTGTTTTAAACTTATATAAAGACAAACGTGTTTCCGTTTCTCAAGCTGATTAGGAACTAGTTTTCGAACAACATATTTACAACTAGTGCTAGAACTGGACGAATACTTTATGTTTTCTGGCAATAAACTGTAATCCATCAACATCATTTCTGGACAGAAGGGATACTCATTATGCGCATCAGGCAGCTCAACGGAATTGATTTTATTCATTTCTTTGAAAAACTCTTCTTGGCTGATTTACCTTAACTGACCAACCGACATAGACGCCAATAATCCGTAACCGTATAAATTATTTGCATCTAGATAGGTTATAACATTTGATTTTTCTGCACTATAATAGTTGGGTATATATTTATTATTAGCTCTGGCATATTGTTTTGTTATGACACTTATTCCACTTTCGATTACAAGTTATATAAAGTTAAACATATCAGGGCTGTTAACATTTCTCGTTTTATTTTACTGTGCTTGATTAATGCATCACAGCTTAGGCCGGGCGTTTAATAATAACAAGCTGGGTCGAGTCTGCAGTTATTTCTCTGACATCGCTGTAATTTTCAAATATATGTGCGAGCAACAGAACGTCTGTGAGAAGACATAAATCTTGATAATCTCCCATACTTTTACAGCCGAAGGAGTCTCATGTCGGTCAAGCATAGGCATAATTATCATTACGAACATTCTCGAGATTTAACCTAAATAATAATTATCTTTGTCAGCTAGACAGGTTTCATCAAATCTGCTCCAATCATTTACATATTCGTAGCGAAAAGTTCCTTTTCGTGTCATTAAACTGCAAGCAGTTTCCCCGAAATGTTCAGTCAAATTATCGAATTTACTGCAGCCCTTTACTAGCTCGTCTAGCGATGCTGCAATAAACTGCGGATCATCAATGAATTGTATCTTGCCTACTGTCACTGACATACTTTTCAGTGTTATTTGGGATGACTTTATTTTATTGTTGTTATTAAATTTTAAGCGGTTTATTATATCTCTATTACCAAACGCTTTAACTATAATACGAGCGTCATATCATCTGAAATTATGAAATAAAACAAGAACGAAATCTGGTGCGATATATTTTAAATTGTATCTATCCTGTGATGTACCACGATGCTGTCAAATTATTTGACAGTGATCTTTCACTGGGTCAGACCCAAGTGCTCCATCGCACATATCCGGTATTCCTGCTGAATGAAATTCATATTCTTGTTTTACTTTTAGTGGTTTCATTGTTTCTGTCTTAGCGAGCAACATCGTGATGAGATCAATTTCGTCGATATGGTTCCTTAGCAAACAAACATCAGGTTTCTTTCTACGGTAATCCTTATTTGTTTTGATAGAGATTTATCAGCAGAAAAACGACTTTATATGCCTCTCCATATGGAACATGCTCTTGTAGTTTTCTTCTTGAAGATTTGTCAAGTTTATTGTATGCTTCTTGCACTGAAAGTAAAATTGACTCGAAATTTGCATATACTATAAAGGGCACTTTCATCTTGTGTACGTAATTGTAAATTATAATAGTTTCGTCTTTGCCAGTCATATATATTTTCTGAACAGTAGTGCGGTACTCGAGATGTACATCAAGTACATGTTGGGATATACAGTCGTGCAAACACCTGACACAGAACTATTTTTTCTTTATGCTTGTGACTTCCGACTAGCCCAGTAAAGTTTATTACCCACGCGTAGTGTTTTTTATAAAATAGTAAATTTGCCAGTTTTGGTCATGCTAGATCGCGGATGAATCTAGGATATATATTTGTTTTATCTTCAACACCAAATACATTAATACTTCCAGGTAAAAGGAGATTGTTCTGTTTTTCGAATTTCGGAATTTAATATTCAGAATCCAGCTAAAGTTTAGATTATGAACATGACCAATACAATTCGATACTTGATAAGGATGATCTATTGCAGCAAATAACGATGATATTATTGCCCATTTGAAACATTTTATCACTCTTCTGGATGCTTAAACAACATTTTGAATTTTTTATTTTAGCTACCTCACAATGGATTATATTTCATGGCGTAGAACAGTTTTTCCGTTATCTTATAAAATTTCCAGCCATAAAGAGATGTTGTGTATTCATCTCTTTTCTTCCGTATCTCCTGAAATATACTATCTGACAACGACATTAAATATGTCCCCGTTAGAATTCGAATAGAGTTTGATGTGATATAAGGATTGGCAAATTCCTCACGTTTCTAAGCAACAACTTTCTTTGCATTAAGCTGCTCAGCGGCAAGATGCTCTGACGTAGGAATGTGTGTGGATTATAGAGATAAATTTAGCTTAGAAAGCTGATTATGGAATTGCACTATTATTTTGCAAGGCCTGGCAAGCTGGTATTTAATTGCTGGTTGAAGCAGCTGATATAAGTTTGTGGCAGAGAAATTTGTAAATAAATAACTCTTGTCAAAACCTGCACATGCGGTTGAGAATTTTTTGAGCTGATATCTTTCTGTTCAGGATAGAATTTTGTTTGCTATATCAGCACGTATCAACATCCTATATCTACTGTTTTATATTTATTTAATTAAGTGTCTGCGAAATGTGTCAATTAGAGATTTGGAAAACACATGAACATAAGATGAAAAATTTATACCAAATGCCGATGACCTTAAACGATCTTGATAGACACCAGAAATAAACTCTTGTTGCTGAGAAAGAGCTTGGTGTTGTCATAAATATAAAAGCAAAACAATGCAGGTTGACTATTAACGAAGGCTGGGTATCAGATGAAAGTGCTAAGTGTTGATGATAGTGAATACACCGGGGATGTTTATGCGCGATTGTATCTGAACCTTGTTAAGCGGTGATGTTATTCCTGACTAAACGGCTGTGTTACTGATAATAACGTCGCTAATTTATCGTTGTTGGAAAAGTTTCAACCACATCCTGCTTATAACTTATATGAAGCCAACGACAGAGGAATTATTAGAAATTTTAAAACAAACAATGTAGTTGGAAGTATTAGTAATATGGGATATATGCAAGTTGTCATTCGAGGAACTAATACTAATCCAGTTCGTTACAGATCACACATGGTTGTGTTCGAAGTTTGTCATGGATCTATTCCAGGTGGTTTTGTCATCGGCCAAAGAAACAGAATTAAAATCGGTAATTTAAAACTTGTAACACTGCCAGAAAACAAACGACGAGGTAATGGAGGAAATTTTAATAAATTTGCAAATCCAAGATCCGTCGTATCAACTAACTGTATCACAGGTGGAGAATTGTCGATTGCTTCTATAACAGCAGCTTCAAAGTATTTTAACATTAACTCAAGGTTAATACAATTTGTTGCTGATGGAATATATGAATCTACCACATCAAAACTGTCAGAATATAAAATTATATTTCGTTATTCACCTGCTTTTTAAAATATTAGTGACGTCGCCATTTGCCAAGCAGTAATTGAGATATTTGTGTAATGTTTGTTTGTGGTATTCGGCTAGGATCTTTCCGTATTTCAGCATGAGATCAAGGTCTATGATGCTGAACAAAATCAACTTATTTTTTTTCTCTTGCTACTTCAAAGCGAGCTACAACGTTATTGACATCACGAAACATGTTTCTTACTGCCTCTTCCAGTTGAAAATGTTTTACAATATTAGCTCGAGAAACGAATATATCCATTATTTGATACTTAATATAAAAATCGAGTGCAAAGCTCTCCACAGCAAAACTGTTCAGATATCAATTTTCAGAATATTTCTTAGATTTTCCCTGTCATATCTAACATATACTTTTAGATTTTTATATTTTCCCTGTCATATCTAACAAATATTTTTATATTCTTATATTATTTTATATTCTTAGATTTTCCGTCATATGTTACAAATATTATTTTTTTATACTTACCCTGTCATATCAAACAAATATGTTATTCATCTTTCTCAAGTTCTGATACCTCATAATATGTCAGTAACACAACAAGGATCGTATTCAAACAGAAAATTCACATACTTTTTCTACTCTTTGATTCTCATAAAGAGCTCAGACAGCGTCGAATAAGACGTTCATATTTAAGAATTTAGCTCTGACATTTCTCCCTATTTTGTCCGGCATTTTGTTACAGTAGATTAGATGAACGACCTATGAAAAAGATGTCTCAAACACATTTCTTTTTTGCGAAAAGACTGTTAGATTTTGGCACTGTTATTGATCGTCATAGAGCGACTCAAGCAGCGAATCAGAAGTTTGCAAATTACAATACTGACATAATGTAAAACGGTTTGCTAGAAATCTAAATACTGCAGCGCCTCAGAACTCAGCATATTCTAATAACAGTCAGCATGTGAAACATCAGGATTGGAAGAACCTGAGTGCAAAGCACTCCGAGTGCGATCTAGAAACATATTTATTTCCTATCGTTGACGATAAGATACAGATGAGACAGGTATAGTGCAAGAAGATCAACACAATTATATAGCAGGAAAATCCAGGTATAATGTAAAATATCACCTCGATATAAAGACAAAAGAGTTTAAGTTTACGGTCACTTTGAATCAGATATTTTTGGAGTTCTTAAGCGCTTTTATGGACCGTGTACAGTTAGAAGTTTATGACCGTTGATAAAATATAAAACTTGATTTTATGTTTCTTAAGATTTTTAACTTGATGGGAGAGTGAGCACTAACAACAACACGAAGACAATATTTCATATCGTTGTGCATGCTAGTGAAATGTAAGTTTGTCATTTTGAAATGAGATAAGATTTAAAACGACGGATTGGATCGTTGGATCGATAGCAATCTGATTAACGATTTTTGATTTCACTAGTTATTATCCAACTATTAAAACGGCCAAGATATTCTCTCCATTTAACCAAACAATTTTTTACATTTTCTTGTTATCACTCTCTTGATGACGAATATATCCCGCTCCGTCTTTTGTAATTCCTTTTCGTAGAAACTTCCAATAATTTCTTCTACTGCTGAATCTTTCAGTTTATAAGTCACAAGTAGTGTCGTTAATATTTTATCCACAGCAAATACTTCATCGGACCATTTTAAAGTGAATTTATTTTCAAACGTTTCCTTCGCTAGTGTAATTCTAACTTAGTCACCCATGCTAAACTTGTGTCTACGGTACATATTCTCGTTTGCTAACACATGGTTATTTACAGCTTCATATAGTGACATTCCAAGTGTTTTGTGTCTTGTGTTATTGTAATATGATATAATCTTTGGCAGATTTACATGTTAGTGGTTTTGGCTCTACGTTTTGTGTACATCTTTTCTTTCAGCATACGATTAAATCTCTCAACGACGACACATTTTCCTTCATTTCCGGTGATGTATTTGGTGATATTATTTTGTTCCACAAGCTGATCAAATTGCTTATAAATAACTCTGCTCCATTATCTGTCCATACCTTATTTGGTTTTCCTGCTGTATTGACAAAAATATCTTTCAACGAGTCGGTTATGGTTTTATCTGTTTTATCATCTACATTCGTCAGGTACCTTTAATTCTAATTAAGCTTTCCAATGCGTGAGATATCACCTAAATGTATTGCTCATATATCATCAGCTCGTTTGCAACAACCTTCCGTCGACGAATTTTTTTATTTTTTTTAGGTCTGTGAAGTTCATGTGCTAAAGCGCTCTGCGGTCCAACGCTCTGCGGTCCATCATCATAAATTAAATTTGTGTTAAGCCCTAGTTTATATTTCGCTACAATAATACAGTGGACTTGCTTACGATCAAGTCGCTCCCTTATTATATTCGGTCACATATCGCTTAACTCATTATGCATATTAATGTCGCAACCAGATTTATCGTTTTCCTTGTCACCGTAATATATTTCATGGCGCGTTGCAATTTCTTCCATTCGAGGGCTCCTCCCCAACGATGGGATTGTCATTTTCATCAAGCTGCTTATCGAGCGGATTCAAAGGCACATTATACCTGTGAAAATGCAGGGTCCATCTATGTTTGTGTTTCGGTAATGTACCAATTAACTTATGAATATCTAAGCCGTATCCGATTAGAGTTCATTAAATATAACTCTGGCAATAAATAACTGTTTTATCCTGCTCCATATAGAATCGTAATCAGCTTTACATGTGCACACTTTGCTTGGAAACTGACCTAGCATTTTTGCTGACATTCTCTGATCTCCATGTGATAGTGAGTTACGTTTGAGAAACATACTCTTTTTCCGACCACAGGTAAAACATACTTTTCAGCATTAGTCGGTTGTTTTTAGTAGTTACCGTGGAATAATTTGTATTTTCAGTTTTACTTCTTCATTGCAGTCAATATGTAGTCATTTTTATATTTACTTGTTAGATAAAATTGCAATTTTATTTTTTACAGACTTGGTTTAGGTGTGAATTGTACTATACATTTCAGAAAATCAACCACATAATGCTTTACACTCGTGGACATATGTTTGATAAACATGACGCAGTAATATCCAAAAGCTGCAGTTCCTAATGGCTATGGTTGAATTTGACGAATAATCGATGTTTTGTACGTTTAGGACGATTGCACGTACTGTTTGATAATATAATTTGGTGGTAGCCCAAACGAATCAAAATATCTGTTTTTATAAAGATCTGCCCAATGTGTCCCAGATCCGTCGTTGAAATTTTGGATATTAATAACACAATTCCTCTCCCTCCAGATTGAAGCTATAGGACCGCTAGCGGCAGGATTCTTTGAAATCCGAGCTAATCTGTAGAAAATACTCCTTGAAATCGGCTGAAATCTTTCAGTTTATCAAATATCTCAAAGCTGCTCACCGTATGGATCGCAGAGTGATCTACCTCCTGCTACCAGGTAGTATTAGTCCCATCCAACGTCCTATATCCAACAGCTTTGGAAGTAGACTTCTCACTATTCCTGCTAGCAACGGCCCAATGAATCCACCTTCGACTGCTTTCACGTTCGTCTTCTTTTTAATTTGCTTTACGTTTCTTTGCCGTTTAACGTTTCTAAACATTGCTTGTTTTGGTCATTCGTTTATAATCCTTAGACAAAAGTGAAACGCTTTGCATTTTACACTAATTGTATGATACCGTCACCCGGCACAGCCTTCTTTGTGGTCCCGGATATAGCATCCGACGTAACAGCTATTTCCAACGTTCCTAGCACTGGTAGTAATTTGTGTAGTAGTGTATTTGTAATAGCTGCCAGTGCAAGTCCCTTAAATCCTCCACGGATCGTTTGCGACCTGGACATTGCAGTAACTTGCGCTGCTGATATATTTAAACAAAAATGTTTTTGCAGTGGTATTTTTTAATTGATTCTGTGTTAACAGTAGTTTTACTGGCAAAACGCAAACATTCGAGGTTCCGAAATCTATTTTCAGGGAAACAGATTATCTTTTAACAATAGCTTGTCCTAATTATTTAACTTTTCAAGGCCATAAATTCACATCATGCAAAATGTATTTCATGGTGTATTTATTTTCCTTCTGCTGGATAAATTTGTATTGCAATCAATCCCCTGCTTGTTACGGGATCAATATATTCCGAACGTTTGCTTGATAAAATTGTAAAGTGCAAAGCATTTTAAGTGCAGAACACATGGTAGTTAGTCTAGCCAGAAAATCAATACTCTCCACCATATTCTTCTTTGATAAAGTTATAACCCAAGTGCAAAGTGCAAAGCACTTAATATTTAGACTTGGATTGTCATCCTGTCCTTGGTAGAATTTATTTATAAGAATCTGTCAGATACAATTAGCGCATACGTATAATATACATTCTTTTGAGTAGCTTGAGCCTGTCCATGTGACCACGTGACTTCAGTGTCAGAATTTGACCCGATAGCTTGCTCGCTATCCTTACTGACATCACAGTGAAAGATCAGACAAAGTGTTCTAAACTCTTCGATTGAAATTTGAGATCCGCTATCAGTATCTTTATATTTTTGCATAGCTTTTATCATACACATGTAAGCTCGAGATAGTCTTTGTCAGCTAATGCTGCAACATCATCTGCAAAATTACACTCGATCGCTCGTTCTGGGTACTGTTTAGAATTTATTCTGACAAATATTCATCTAACATCAGGACTCTCATACACATAATTGTTTTAAAGCTGACTTCCACGTCTATTATGTCCATGAAACATAGTAAAATCATGCCTTGGTAACTGCTCACTTTGTGATGTTGTTATGCACCATGTGTTATTGATCGAATTCGGTATTGCGCTCTGATAAACTTTATGCTGCATAAAATGCGTCTTTTTATGAATGCTGATAACATTGTCTCACTCTCTATTAATTTGTCGAATGATGGAACTACCCGTGGCATCCACAGGGCTTGTCGTGAAATTACAAATTGTGCATCATCACTTCCAGCTCGGTCAAGTATAAGTATATGTTTTATCCTACACACTACCTTATTGTAGTCTCTGCGAAATCCGAATAGTATGCTCTGATGTGAATTATCTGCAAACGCTCTTCTTTGAAGATAGCCATCGTTGTAATATCAAGCCCTTTTTATGATTCCGTTTACAATTAATATCGTTGCGGTTCCATTATCTGGGGCCCCAGGTGGAGTAATTCCAATAATAGTACATACAGCAGTCAATAAAGTCCTTGTAGCACCTTCATCTGCAGCTACAGCAGGTGCAGTAATTCCAAACTCGTCAGAGTTATCAATAAGAAAAGCTCAATCAAGAGTGAAATTATCACTAGCATTAGCTGTGTCTAATATTTTACCGTAATAATTGAACAGCATCATCCACCTCTAGTACCTTAAAACCACATAATATTTGATGCAACAGATCTCCAGTAGTCGACGCTGATTGAAACTATGCTAAGAATAGTATCTGCGATTAGTAAATGCATGGTATTCACTTCTACAGTTTGATTAGCTAGTTGATATCGCTTCTAAGCAAACTCCAACCGCCATTAACAAGTGTCACTTGCGTACAAGCAGGTACTACTTCACAACCTGCTTTTCTTATATTAACTCGTACTTCAAGTACGGCCTTATGCGGAAACAGAAACACGTTCTCGTCTCTTGTATTAAAAGTTTGAATACCAGTTTTGTTAGGTTTGTTTGAATTTTTAAGAAAATATTCCACATGTTCAAATTATATTGTTGAGTTATCTGTTTGTAATTCCTCGGTCAGATCAATGTCATATTTGACAGACATTCTTTATCTGGTATTGTTAGACAAAAATTAGATCGCCGGAATATCTGGTGGAATGCTAGCACTCCCAGGTCTAGTTTTAGCTACTAATTTTCTAATAATTTCTTCGTCTGTCGGAAATAGTAGTATTTTGTCATTTTTATCAGCAAATTAGTAGGTTTTGATGATGATATTTCAGAGATTGCTTGTTTTATTTCACTATCGCTCACGATATGTGAAATTTGTTGTCCACCCTTGATTGTATCAGCAATCCTCTGTCCAACAGCTGAACCTGCTACAGAAGAGGCTCCTGTTGATTCGTCTAACGCGATAGGCGCTCTTGTTTGGAATTCCAGGTACATTTTCAATTATTTCAGAGAATATATTTCTAAAGAAACCTCCTACGATTTCGCCGTGTTATGCAAAACTGTCTAATAAAAATGACTGTGGTCCACGTAGTTGTGTTGAGCTACCTCACTGCCGGCCAGATTGATCAGTCTGTATCATCGTGATAAAAGATATTTGATTTTCAACACTAACAGGATAGTAGATTATTTGTCTTGGATTTATTTGCATTAAAGAACCAAATGGTACGTCGGGAGATAAAGAATAATTAGTTTGACCTTGACTATCATGTGATATACTGCCCGCTGGCAACATAACAGTTTATTAAAATCGAATTTACTTCTGTTATGTTATGGGTGACTCGCCATTTTATAAAACAGGGGCACATTGCGATTCGTATTGTTTTCGAGCAAATCCTAATAAGGACCAGATGCTTTTGGTGGTACTGATATCAACAAGAATATTGTTTCTCAAAGTGATTCTGGCACGCGTTGTGTTGTAGTTTGAAATGAGTTCAGAATTGTCTGATGCAGATGAAACTTTAGTTGTAATTATTAACTTTATAGTTGTATTAGGTTATAATGCGTTATAAACGCACTGCGGCATATAGGCAGAAATCCAAGCCCGGCCAGCTGGCTGGATCGAGTGAAATGTGGAATCGTCATCAACATTAGTTCTTATATTTGCCATTGAATGCCAAGCAATAGCTGAAACTATAACTATTTCATATTGCGTCGGAGATGTTTGCGTCCCTGGGCAAAGTTCGATTGCTGAATTATAAATAACAGAGCAGTTTGCGCTGTCCGCCATAGTCTGTGATGAATCAAGTAGTAACGTTGTTGATAACATTCTTAGTTTCTCTGATAGAAAAATAAACTGAACTGCTGTCAGTTTGTGCTTCGCTGTAAGCAAATCAGATCGTGACGATATCATTGTTGTTTAAAATATAAAATTCGTCTGATGTCAGATAACTGTTGTATCTCAGATTACCTAAAACATTTAACAATTTTTAGGTAAATTTATGTGTTCGTATTTCCATCATTCTTTGATGATATTAATATAATCAGTCTATCAATTATCTATGTGATTGAAATTTGGACTCCTCTACCTTCCTTTCCACGTTTCTCCTCTAGAGTACATTTCTCACGCATTTTATCAGTATCCTTAAATAGCTGATAAAATGATTTACTTTAATGAAAATTATTTTAGTTCTATACTTGTCAGCATTTTTCGACATAACACCAGCGATAAATCTAGGTCGTATTTATAATGCAAATCTAAGAAATCTGCTTCACCTTCTGCTTAGCGATTATTTTCTTTAGCTTTCAATCCATCATCTGGAATATCTTTCAGAATTTCAATAAAATCGTTGAATTTATCTTCCGGCCAGTTGTGAATTTGATAAACGTTATGTTGTTCTCTGGGAATATGATCTATCAAAAAATACTGCAATCTTCTAGTGATATTGTTTCTCTCGCATTTTTCTATAAAACCTAATTTGATCATCTTTTGACATTTGTGTGACCATGATATCAGAAAGAGCTTTTGGTTTGTCTGATAATATTTCCTGACGCTGAATTTATCCAGAAATTAAATTTTTCCCTCTTTCTGTAGCGCTAAAGATTTTCCTATTCATTCAATAACTTTCTTCTGTCCCTCTTCAAGTAGATCAAGTAATCCTTTATCCAACAATATTTTTAAGATTTTCATGAGATACCGTAAATAAATATATCTCTGTTTGCCAAGTACGGTCACCGTTACTGACCTAAAAAGTCCAGGAGTTTCCTTACCGTCTGGTGTATATGTGTGTGTGTACATTTATATATAGTCCCCCAGATAATTCAGTAACTCCAATATTGGTCTATATCATCAACTGTGGATAAAGTAGTTTCAACGGTTTCTATGAAAATAATATCCTGAACAAGTATTTTATCTCCTCCCAAAAATTGTCTACACAATTATTTCTTTTCAAAACGTTTAACTTTATGTTACATTTAAAAGGATCCCCTCTCGTTTTTATGCTGAAGGTACACTCTACCTCTCGAGAAAAAAGATACACAGACTTTGTGTAATCTTTTTCTTGAAAGGGAAGTTAGAGACAATGGCCATCTCACTGACGTATATATTAGATCAATAAAGATCTTTGTTCTGACCGAAACTTATCCTAAAACGTTCATGGTATTTAATCTGACCTGAACGGTATGGTAAAGCAATAATGGTGTTTATTCTCACCTACCTGGTATGGTAAATCAGTAATGTTTTTTATGATCCAAAGATACATATAATGAAAGAATGATATATACATGTATAGATGTGTGTGTGTGTGTGTATATATATATATATATATATATATATATATATATATATATATATATATATATATATATATATATATATAACGTTCATGACGACACGATGCAAATATAAAGCACATATAACCCCCCCTCTCTCTCTCTCTCTCTCTCTCTCTCTCTCTCTCTCTCTCTCTCTCTCTCTCTCTCTCTCTCTCTCTCTCTCTCTCTCTCTCTCTCTCTCTCTGGTAACGAGGCCTCTACAATGTAAGTATAATACCAATAAAAGCGATATTGCCAAAGAGTAACCACATCGTAAATGAATGTAACAAGGTCAGTATACTGGGGACTAGTGTTCATAGAGAACATCCTTATATATTGTCCTGGTGGTTCTGTTCTGTCTTTGAATAAAATGAACTACAGATAAATTGTGTTGTACAATTTAAGTCCTCTTTGCAAATAAAGCAATATTGTTTCTGTTGTTAGCATTAATCATTTAATCACAAAAGTGGTCTAAAATTGGAACTGCTCTGTCAAAGAATGTACAGAGCTTAACTTGTGTGTCCATTAGCCTTGGAGTCCTACCAAATCCAGATTTGAATTATGTTATTTAATGTAGCTTAGTAAGTTAAGACTATATAGTCTTTTACAAATGAGTATATTCATGATTTGGTGCATCAGACTGTATCTGATATTTAAGAAGAGGGTTTCACATGTTACAGAATATGAATTGTAACTATAAACTTGACCTTGCACCTGTGTAAAATATGAATCTGAAAAAGTCTTGTTCGGAGAAAGAGAGAAGCAGAATTATTTTATAAATTTAAAATAGAGCATGAGACACTATTATTCAGAGGTTACTCAATATATTTCCCGAAATATCCTTTGAAAAAAATAACTTGATATCAGAATGATATATATTATTCAACAGATTTTCAGAAAAAAATGGTTTAATTTCCCTTAACGCGTGTTATTCAAGATCATACTAATTTGTTGATTGATAAAAAAACACCCATATATATAGTGTTACGTGTTTAGGCTCGAATAAACAGTAACACAGAAAGAGTGAAAACAAGAAGCTTTTTAAAATTTAACAAATAATTCTTTTCCCTGCAAAAATTCTGTAAAAATGAAAAAGTAAGATATTACGGTTTCTAGAATCAAATCCAAAAATAATCCAAGAATAATCCACGAATTAAATTGCAAAAGTCCTAATAAAAACAATGTTCTACTGAATTCAAGTTCGAGTTCCGACGAGAAACCCAAGATGGACGGCGATGACGTAAGCCGTACCCTATACAATGTTGTCGTTTACAGTTCCTTGTAAATAACACTACAGTGTTGGAAATCAGAATAAAATTTGTAAGAAATGTCTTCCCAAAATTATATATGAGTACACTTCAAAATATTACCAGAGAAAAAAAAAGAATTAACCTTTTTAAGATCCAAATGATCTGCAGATAATTAACTTAAACATTTGGCTACAACAAATACAAGAACTTGATATCAAGTGTAAAAGCCCCAAAACTGAGAAATCTCTCTCTACACATCTCTTTTAAAACTAAAAAATGCGAAGTTATGGAAAAGACATAATTGCGAAATTAAAGAGGTGGTACGTGATCGTGTTTATGTCACATACACCAAACATGACCCTGACGAAAACCAATAAATTTCTCTAAGAAATAAAAAATAGAAAAGCTTCTTTACATCTTAAACCCAAAGCCCCATCATGACGTTGACAATAACCAATCATTTTAAAACAAAGATTTGACTTTGTTTACTAATTTTGAATCAAGGTCAGCATCCAGGCCAACATCTGGTGTTTATGAAAGAATGATTCAGTTCAACCAATTTTCTGGAAAAATATCATCTCCAGTGAATAAATTTACATTGCAACAGCATGTAAGAAAAACAAGAAAAACTGACAAACTAAGAATTAAATTTTAAAAATATATATATTACATCAGGAAGACGTAACAATATATATAGTCATCTAATTTTTTAAAAAAGATCTCTTACCATCATGCCATGCACAGACTCCACATTTGTATGTAATATTTTGCTAAGTACACCTCTTACTCCATTTACAATCATAAGGAACATGCCATAATCTGTTACAAATTAAAGTTCTACACCTAATATACCCTTAACCATGCATTATCTAATAATCAAGGAAAACTTTGAATAATTTAACTGTATGAACTCATTGCATATTAATATAGAAAATATATGTAACCATATGTATTCAACTTCATTATGAGAAATGCTATGTCTAATTAGTATTAAAAAATTTACTTATCTTACGAATTTACGGATAAACCGAAATAATAATTAAAATGAAGTTCAATAACTTGGCATATGATGAAATATGAGGATGTGCCGCTTAATTAGGATAACTGTTACTAATTTAAACTTAGATGTTCATTCCATTAAGTGCGATTATCCTCCAATCAAAGTACATGAGTGGGTCCTGATCTTAGATTAAAGGCTTGTAATCGGTTATCTTGGATTCATCACCTCTAATTTGTAATCTAATTAAATTAATTCAAACAATTTTGACAAGAGGTAACACATCGGGCCTATATCCAGTTGTTTTCACATTACTATTACTAATATTACTAATGCTTTATCTTTAGAGGGTGATACATTTAGATGAAACTAATTTTCCCTTGAGGTCGTCTAAAATGTATAACCATATACATCATACAAAAAGTTAATAGTAATTATTATTTAGTTCAACATGTCGCCAGAATAATAAATTCGATTACAAAATCACCTCTTTTTAAATACTTACATTTTCTGCAGCTTTTACAGCCACTGAAAGCTTTTTCCACAGATCTATACCAGAGTATTGGAAACTTTTTTTAAAATTGCTAAATTCTTGACTTTGATGGATGAAGGTTTCAATATGGGATGTTGATTTCAACTGGTATTAAGTGTTGAATAACAGTTTAATAAATCCCGTAGTTACTCTGGAGCAGCTCCATTTAGACATTATACACAATATATGTCTTGTGAAAATCAGTCCTTTCATATATTGTAAGCCATTTCAGTAGTTTAAATAAGGCTTTAGTCTAGATATATTTCGTTATATAACTCTGTAGTTCGAGATTATAAGTTCTATAACACAAGGGTTAGAATGAAAGCCAGTGGTTTATAATGTTTGTCTCTTTTTGACGATACAAACGATGTAAATTTATCTGAATATATGGCAGATGAAATTTGGTTATAATGACAACGCTTTGAAATTGTTGAAGTCATGGTGAAGATACTCTTTATAGAGCACAAAGATGAACAATGAAGGAGTTGATAAAAGATGAAAATAATAAAGGAGATAATAGGAGAAACTTAATTAAAATGTGTATGGCATTATGTATGAAGTTTTGAGAAAAAGGAGGAAAGAAAGGGGAAGAAATGAAGAAAGTTAGAAAAGGGGTTGATTTAAAGTGAACAGTACTTCCTTAAAGAGTGAGTTACATCACTGATATTGTACGTAGATGTTCAGAGAGACAGGTAAATACACAAAAACACATTTTTTGTATCACATTTTCCTGGCTTATTTATGTAGAAAACCTCTGTACTGATATGAGTCTTACGTAAATGTTATTACATACAATGTTTCAAAAAAAAACAAAAAAAAAAAAAAAAAAAAAACCGCACAATAAAATTCAGATTTGTTTGATCAGCTTAATATTTCATTCACAACCGTACATGTGAACCTTCTGGTCACGTGACCTAAACATATAAAAGGTGAGGATGTACAATATAAATTACTGCTCACGGTACACAATGGACAACTGATTACTGACAATGCACAACAAATGCAGAACCACACCATAAGCTCACTTTTAAGGAAGCAATAGGATACTGTGAATTGATTTAATTTTGTGGTTTAGTGAAAAAATAAATTTTCACGGATACATAATCATGTGAACTGGGTAAATTACATTTTCATGGATACTGAATTTGGTATACTAGGTAAGGGGTCCCATAGTTTTCACAAAATAAAAAGCCTCTAGCTGCAAATAGAGTTAAAACATGCAAATCAAAACTAAATGGAGAGTGTGAGAAGGCAAATGTTTATTTGTTATTAGTGTGTAGGACTGATTTTACATAGCGAAATACAGTATATAAGCCACAAAAAATTTACCAAGTTTGGTGATCCTAGCATGAACCATGCTAGTGGTAAGAGGCTCGTGTGGGTCTGAGATCACTCATCTGGCTGTCAAAATAATTAGGGCACAATGTTGACTTACGATAACTTTGAATCATATTTAGTAACTCGAGGAAGGGGTGATGCAACTATAAAACAAGGTTTCAGTACATTTTTGAGGTATGCAATGGCTAAAAAGATATAGTGAATTTGGTAGCCCAACGTCTAATAGGTGTGCACTTTTGTCACAGTAATATTAAGCATAACATGGTGACTACCAATACAATACACCTCAAAATTTTGCGGATTGTACAAATAAATGACAATTCAAAAAGATAAACAAGAGCCTGTTGAATGAACTGATGCTGTATTGACCGAAAATAAATTTCAGGACATTAATTTAAGAGCGCATTTTTTTTTATATATAATAAGTGTTGAAACTATTGCTGATATTCTTGAGCAATAACAAGATTTTCACATTAGCTGTTGTGACCGCCATATTTGCCTCAAGAGTGTTACCATTTTCATTTTGGACCAACCAGACATTATATTAAGTCATTTGGTGAAAGCCCCATGCCAACATGACCAGCCTTTCAGTAGGAGTAGCTATAACAAGATTGCCAAGATGGACCTCATATCAGCCATACTGGATGTAAGATTAACATCATTTTCATTTAGGACCAATACTATATCGTGATAAGTCTCTTAGTGAAAACCACATGTTGATATGGCCATCAATTCAGAAGGAGTGGAGATAACATTTTTAAGATGGTCATGTTGGTAGCCATATCGGATGCTAGATCGGCATTATTTTCATTTAGGACCTACTAGACATCATCAGAAGTCTTCTACTAAAATCTCCATGTTGATATTACTATCCATTTAAGAAAAGAAGCAATACAAATATTTTCGAGATGGTCTCTGTCTGAAGTTTCATGTCAATCCTCCAAGTAGTTTATGAGGAGTAACGAAAATAAACTTGTGCTCACAGATGGACGATGGACAACAGGCCATCCCACAAAACCTTCTGTTTCATGACCAGTAGAGCTAAAAATCAGAGGCATTACAAAACCCATGGAATAAATATGCATGTACACAATCATTATTGTTAACTAGATCAGTATAAATCCTTGGAATCAGATAGGTAAATCAGATAGATACCCCCTTTAGCCGAAAAGTACATACATTACTGTCATTCAACCTCCCCTCTGAGTCTTAAAGTCTGTCCGAGCGCTTTATCAACTTTATTGGAAAACACTAAACACAAACACTGCTCAAAATTAATTTGCATATGAACATAGGCTCAATATATCGCAAATATATTAAAAGTTATTTGGTCGGACTAATATTTCCTAGTAAGGCTGGACAGCATAGGTAGCATACTGAACCTTCAACAACCACAACCAAGTGTTTTCCCCTTCTTTCATCATATAAGAGAAAAAAAAAGAGAAAAAATCCTCATTATTTCTGTAAAAGCAAACCGCGAGGAATTTTGTTATCATTGAACAGAAATATTAAATGAAAATCTTTTACCTCAAATGAAACCTATGGATCATACTCAAAGCACTTGGAACTCACAAGATTTTATCAAGAATCAGAATTTAACAGACCAGTGCTTTCAAACTTCATAATATGGTGAAAATAAATAAAATAAAATGTCTCTGACATTCTTTATAATATATATATATATATATATATATATATATATATATATATATATATATATATATATATATATATATATATATATATATAATGAAGTCTCCTGCAGGTGAAAATTCTGATTTCTGCCCCTACTGAATTGCAACATGCCACATGTTTACTCCAGTGTGAAAAAAACATCAAAGTCCTACACTCCGTATTTTTCTGCATAAGAAAATGGCCAAGTTCAGTGTTATGTTTTCTACATGAAAAACAAGAGTTCCTCACGGACCGACATTCTACTGGCCAAACATTCATTGAGGAATACAAGATAAGAACATTTCATAATAGTTGTAACTGCTGGATATTAAAACCATCTCTAATATTCTTCAGCAATAACACGATTTGCAAATTAGCTGTTGTGGTGGCATTACTATTTGTCATATTTGCACCATTTTGATTTAGGGCCAACAAGACAAGACAAGATGTCTTCTGGTGGAAACCTCAAGCTGAAATGTCTTTCTGTTCTTTTGGAATAATTATATCAAGATTTTCAAGATGGCTGCCATAATGGCCATATTGGATATCAAATTGGCAACAATTCCATTTAGGACACGTTAGACATCATAAGAAGTATTGTGGTGAAAGCACACTATAGATATGACTAGCCATCTAGAAGTAGCAACAAGATTGTCAAGATGATCATTATGGTGGACATATTGGAAGTTAGATCAGCCAACTTGACATTGTAAGACATCGTTCAGTAAAATCCCAATGTCAATATGACCATGCATTCAGGAGAAGTAGTGATAACAAGATTTTCAAGATGGTACCTTCAACAGCCATAGAGGATCTCTGAGCAGCAGCATTTTCATTTAGGTCCAAATGGATATTACAATAGGTCATTTAGTAAACAGAAACATGCTAATACGACCATCCATTCAGGAATATCTGCGATAAGATTTCAAGATGCCCGTTGCAGTGGACACATTATATGTGCAAGTTACACCATTTTAATTTAGGACCAACTAAGAGACTTCTAGACAAAACTCCATAGTAATATTAACTTTTTAGCAAGAAGGAGTAGCGATATAAAGATGTTCAAGATGGCTGCTGTGTTGGTCATATCGGACTTCATCTCGGCACCATTTTCATTTAGGTCCATCTAAGCATTATAAGAAGTTTTATAGTGAAAATCCGTTTATCCATTCAGTAGGATTAGCGATAAGTGTTTTAAGATGGCCACTGTGGTAGCCATGCTGGATGTTCAAATGGCACCATTTTCATTTAGGACCAAATATCATGTGGGATGAAGGGCTGTGTAAAGTTTCATGGCAGTCCGGAAGCAGTTTTTGATTCGTAGCGATAACTAGCTTGTTCTCATGGATGGACTGATGACATACCACCCAATAAGCATATGGAGAAAATGTGGAAATCCATATTGTATATGTACATCTGCGCTACGAGCAAGTACACTAATACAAGCTATGACATTCACTGGAATCCAAGGTCAATTATATCGAGCACTCCAACTCCTTCACAAAAGTATAGACATAATTGTTTTCATATCTTTACCATATTTACATTATATGTACCCAAAATTCACAGTGATGTATCAAAAACTGCAGGACTAGTCGCATGCACAAGCAACTGTCATATACATACATACATACATACATACATACATACATACATACATACATACATTCATACATACACACACATACATACATACATATATGCATACATACATGCATACACACACCACACATACATACACACACACATATATATATATATATATATATATATATATATATATATATATATATATATATATATATATATATATATATATATATGTGTGTGTGTGTGTGTGTGTGTGTGTGTGTGTGTGTGTGAGTGTGTGTATTTGTGTGTGTGTGTGACCGTTTGCCTAAAATTGTTGTGTATGTGTGAATTGGATTTTTAACGTAGCTTTAACAATTTTTCAGTCATATTGCTACGATGTCTGCAGTGTGACAGTTTGTAGTGATGTCTAGCACTGGGGCATCATGCCGCAGACATATAGCATGATGACCCACCCAGTCACATTATCCTGACACCAGGCCGACCAGTCCTAACACTAACCTCTTAATGCTGAACGCCAAGCGAGGCAGCTGTTAGTACCATTTTTGTAAGTCTTTGATATGACTCGGCCGGGGATCGAACCCACGACCTTCCGCTTCAGAGGCGGACGCTCTAACCACATGGCCACCGGAGCGGTCACCTGAAAGTTGTACATCATAATTAGAATGAAAGATAATTAACATAACGAACAAGTTAACACAGGCATCTGTGTACATTCTTGTGTGAACAATCCCGCACACATAATAAGACATAATTGTGCTATGTGCTTGGTAAACAAAATCACCTAAAATATCTATATAGCCAAATTACTCTGTAATTTATCCGTTCAACGAGACAAGGCGGTGCGTGTGAGACTCCATTCGTTCTATCTGTAGGGGATTCTTTCAAATTAACCTTCAAACAATGTCTTTAAAGAGTCTATTACGCAAAGAATAACAACCAAGGTTCACAGCTAAAGTAAAGCAATACCACAACATTCACAGTGGCAAGTTTCATTTGTTCAGAACTATTATTGCGTCTACTGAAATGACGATTACTTAGAAATGAACAATGGACTAATCACACGGTTATGATATAGCAAAATTTTATCTGATGCAACATGATCCTTTCGATTCGTTGTATGACATTCTAGTGTGGAACGTTAGGTATTTTAGGTCTTGAACCGACTCTTACTTAAAATAATGGTTACATTTTCTCATCTTTAGTTGCGGGAGTAGGTATTCATATTTGTGTGGTATGTTAAAACATGCTGATCATCTACTTTAACAAAAAATACAAAAATAAAATACATGTTCAGTATTGTTAACAAATATTTACTTGTATGTGGTGTCTGGTATATATATATATATATATATATATATATATATATATATATATATATAGCAAACGGCAAAGTAGGTACTGAGCGCTCTGTGCTTATTTTACAATGCACGGATGTACTGTCATTTTTCCTGATATAAATGTTTGTCGCATCAATATTTCATTTTTGTTTGTTAGGCTACATAACACTTCATTATCTTTAGCAATCTATGATCTTTATCACTGCTGACGCACGCATGTATAGATAGTAAAATAGTATATGCTTATGTTTCAGTCCAAACATGAACAAGACGTAAAACATGAAACAAAACAAAGATAATTTTATGGTTTCAAATCTATTATTCCATTAATATATATATATATATATATATATATATATATATATATATATATATATATATATATATATATATATATATATATATATTTATACATATGATATTAAGTACATAATAAAAAGATTATAGAGTATTGAAAAACATTGTGCTTTCATTCATTCTCGGGTATACTTTGCCACATGCACTCGGGACCAACATTTTTTAATACCCAGTCAATACCCTATAAATACTCAGAAAACAATTAATATGGATTTTATAACATACCGAGACTGAAATCATGATGAAATCATATCGTACACAGACTGAATTGGTGGTGATATCATACC
The DNA here is from genome assembly GCA_028554795.2 of Sinohyriopsis cumingii. Lineage (NCBI taxonomy): Eukaryota > Metazoa > Mollusca > Bivalvia > Unionida > Unionidae > Sinohyriopsis > Sinohyriopsis cumingii. The sequence goes on along the minus strand of CM068835.1, from coordinate 94,065,728 downwards.
ATACTCAGACTCAAATTCCTAGTGATTCCATTCCACTCTCAGACTGAATTCATGCCGATTTCATTCCATTTGCAGACTCATCTCAGGATAATTTAATACCGTACTCGCACATAATTTGTGGTGAACGCATACCCTCCAAAGACTATGGAACAAGGGAAGTATATACCTTAAATTGGAGAATGGTATTGGCACTCAAAGATAAACTTAATCAGGAACAACGTATTAATAATAATAATTCGTTATTTAGCAGACTAATGAGTCGGCTATTTTTGGCAGTTTGACGTTGTTATTCCACACCACACGTCAATTTTTAATGCACTCAACATCATTATATGTTGTAGAATTTAAAACGAAATATTTATTCAGCAGAAATGACTAACTTTTGTGACCTAATGACAACCATTCGATATTATTTCAGTCATTGTTATAAATGTTTATAGTTGTACTCAACTGAAATAATAATAATAATAATAATAATAATAATAACTGAACACAAATGTAGGTGACACTGGGTGGCAATATATAAAAAGTGACCACTGATGTAGTCAAGATTTAATATTTATACTGTCATTCTTTGTATTATTGTGCAAAAAAAATAAATTTGATGGAGCAACGTTGGCATGCAATAATTTATATTATAAGACATACCATAGAAAAAATTATCATTGTATCACTTCCATACATATTTATAAAATACATTTTATTTGTTGTATTTGTTTGGTGCTTTACAGCACATTGTTAATATATTTTTGTTTGCCGAGGCAATTGGAGTAAAATGCCTACACGATTGGAGACATACACTATTTCAGCTTGGAGATATCTTCAATTTGTTGGCATATATGTGTGGGGTGTGTACATTTAACAATGATACACCAAATAAATCCACCTTAAAATAGAAATGAAATTGTTTTGCATCCCGGAAAAATGTTATGCATATATCAGTTGTACATAGAAGATGTTGGAGAACAGAGGCAACTATCCAGAGATGTCTTTGAGTGATTCATGCATATTTTCTAATCAAAGCAGCAATTGCAATTAAGCTCAGATATATCCATATATGAAATTAAGCATGTGTGTAGTGATGAAAATATGACTTCATGTTGGTTATGTTAGAATAAAAAATATGAAAATGCATGTATCTTATCTATCTATTTATTTGTCTATCTCTCTCTCTCTCTCTCTCTCTCTCTCTCTCTCTATATATATATATATATATATATATATATATATATATATATATATATATATATATATATATATATATGTGTATGTATATATATATGTGTGTGTGTGTGTGTACGCATGCATGCATGCATACATGTGTATATGTATGTATGTATGTATGTATGTATGTATGTATGTATGTATGTACGCATGCATGCATGCATACATGTGTATATGTATGTATGTATGTATGCATGTATGTACGCATGCATGCATACATACATGTGTATATGTATGCATGTATGTATGTATGTATGCATACATGCATGCATACATGTGTATATGTATGCATGTATGTATGCATGTATGTATGCATGCATGCATGCATACCTGTGTATATGTATGCATGTATGTATGCATGTATGTATGCATGCATGCATGCATACCTGTGTATATGTATGCATGTATGTATGCATGTATGTATGCATGCATGCATGCATACATGTGTATATGTATGCAGGTACAGTAGAAATTCGATTAGCTGGCACCCGATTAACCGACAGTCTCTGTTAACCGTCAAGGCATTGAACGTCAAACTATGAAAAATAGGTACATTTACATATATAGATATTATGATTTTTTCACGACTCGGTCTGTTGTTTAATGCTTTTAATGTTATAAATTATAGTATCGGTTTGTTCTCATATTCGTCATGATCTCGGTCCTGCTCCAAGACGGATAATTGAAGTTCTACTGTATTTATGTATGTATGTATGTATGTATGTATGTATGTATGTATGTATGTATGTATGTATGTATGTATGTATGGAGTTAATGTTGTTAATTGTAATATTTGTTCCTTAATCAATGTATTTGTTTTCTTATGAGATTGTTAATAAGAGAAAATAATCATTTACAATTATGACATAATGAAACTATTGTGACATAAGTGCAACAATAATTACTGTACATAATGATAACATGCATGAGTATATCAACTAGCAACCACAATGTGCGCTTATCGTGAATTGTGAGGTAGTCCGTGTGGTGCTATCTATGAACGAGGAATAATAATAATAATAATAATAATGAAATTTGCTATGGTAGATAGCGATATTTTTGTTAAAATCTCATGAGCTCGTTAACAGTAATAACAATGCTTTTTAGATGCTTAAGTCCTATTATTGAAATATTCAGTTCACACAAGGACAAACTTAACTTTCAGCGTATAGCTGGATCAGAATAATATACTCACGGTCACTGAAGATTACATACGTCTAACATCAGGCAACAGATAAAGATGTTGAGAGAATGGATGAAAGATGTGTTTGATCACAGCAACTCAGCATACTTTCTTGAAGTAAACTTAGTACAAATGAGAGTGTTTATGTTTTAAATGAAAAATCACTGGTTGATGTAGAAATGTGTTTCCCTGCATTGAATGTTGAAGCTGAATATGAGACCAAGCCAAGGCCAATATTATGATGCTGATATCGACTTTAATATGCATTTGATATTATATCTGAATAAGGGCATAGTCTTGGCTACATATGCTAATGTTAACTGTCATGATAATATTGAACACGTATCTACTCTTCTAGAATTTAAATGGTCTTAAAATGTTGAATTTATCATTTGTGAAAAGTATTAAAAGAACATGCAAATGATGTTAAAATTAAGGCCTGAGATACATCATTGTAAATATTTTAAAAGAAAATTAAATAACCCGTGGAAATGCTAATAACGAATTCAAAGACTTACTAGGTCAACAGTTTAATTAGGAAATCTCTTTTTGAATCTATGAATATATTTGTTGAACAAAACCTGAAACTGAGAGAAACCTGAATGGAAAATGCGTGTATGTTTTAATTTATTAATTACGTTGAAATGACGGTATATTGCTAATCAAGCAAAGACTGGTACACCATTTAAACAAATATGAGGATGATTGCATTTTCAGGCAGTGTAAATAACAGGGTAGGCCTTTTAAATGACACAATGTCCAGTAAAAAAATATATTTTACTCACTGCACATGAATATTTAAACATTTGATGTTTTAAATCAGTCTAGGGTATATGATGACACAGTTGTCAATAATTTTGAAAACTCTGTTGTGCTTTGAACAGACTATACGGTGTAGGTACATATGGAAGAAACATATTTCACGTTAAGGATGGTAAACGTGTTATAGATCACATGTTGCAACATCGCATTTATTTGACAGGACTCTAGGTGTTATGCTTTTGAGTAACCTCCCTTAGAGAACAATCCTAAATAACTGCAGTGTCATGCTGTACATGGATATCAGAACAAGCAGAATATTTAATAGTGAATACGTTGAATTACCTCCCCTATAACAAAACTACTATAATAACTAATAGCGTACATTCATGCTGTAAATGAAAATAACAATATTGAAGAATGATTATTTTTAGAAATGACGATTTTGAAGAAAATAGTGATATCTGTCAACGGTATAATATGGACCTTAGTCACCTGTCACTCTAGAAGAGATTAGTCAAGTCATCAACTCATTTAAATGAATATAGTACATAAACTAGACGGTATTGTAATTGGACTAGATGGCTTTGTACTTGGACTTGATGGCATTGTACTTGGACTAAATGGTATTTATATTGGACTAATTGGTACTATACTAGGACTAGATGGCAGTTTACTTGGATTAACTGGTACTGTACTTGGACTAGATGGCAGTTTACTTGGATAAGATGGTATTATATTTGGACCAGATGATACTATACTTGTGCTAGATGACATTTTATTTGGACTAGATGTTAATGTAATTGGACTATATGGGATATAGTAATTCGGCTAGTTGGTATTGTGATTAGACTGGATTCCATTTTACTTGGATATGATGATGTAGTACTTGGTTTAGATGGTATTGTACTTGAGCAAGATGGTATTGTAATTGGACTAGATGTAATAATAATTTGACTAAATGATATTGTACTTTCACTGGATAGTATCATTCTAATGTCATCCATGATTAATTCTAGAGTTCATTGTTCAGAGTTATAGGTGTGATAAAATTATTACACGAGGTTGAAAAAGGATCTACATAGTTATCATGGAATAACTCATTTCGGTGTTATAGGACAAGTTTTCACAAAGTATATCAATGGTAAAACAAAACAATGTAAATATTATCATGGATTAGGACAAGTTGATAAAAAACGTTCGTTGATCAAATAACATAGTTTAGAAATTATCACAGATTCCCCACTCCAGTCTAATAGGAAACAAATTAACAAAGATTATCAATGATAGAATAATACATCGCGGAAATTGTTTTGGAAAGAAAGATACAGAAATGGGTATACAAACAATGTTAAAAATTGCTATAGATGTATTCAGATATAATGTCTTGGAGGAACAAGGGTTGATATTGTGTTTTGTTTACGTTTTAAAAGCTTTTGATTGTATAATATCATTTTTATATTACGCGAACAAGGTGGAGCATATTACGTTTTGTTTGTCTCTCTTTTGTGTGTTACAGAATTTAGTTTCTGCACAATAAAGTGAGTTGCCACCATCTATATTTACGAAACTGTGTGAATTACATGCACTACAGTTACCAAACTTTAATAATAACTTTTGCTTCTACTATATTTGTCAAGTCATTTGAATGAGTAGTACTACGGTTGATAAATTGTGTAAATGAATTACACTGTAGTCACCAAAATTTGTGACTGGCTTCCACAACAAGCTTCTGTATGGCTTGTACTACTATCCAGTTGTTTTTATTTTCTCATGACAGGTATATTTCATTGAATATATATATATATATATATATATATAATGTGAAAAATACATATATTGAAGGAGTTTTTTCTCATAGTAAGTTTTCTCTGATGACAGTACCTAATGTATATGGGGTCACGAGTGGCCGAGTGGTTTAAAGCGCTCTCCGTTGCGGATCACTACCATATCATCTCTGTATGAGGCGGCTCGAGTCTCAGATTCAGCCAATGTGGGTATGTGAGAAAGCTTGCCAGTAGCTTCTCGTGGGTCGGTGGTTCTTTCCCGGGTTTTCCCGGGTTCTTCCTGCACCATTAATACTGGCCGCCATGTATAGCCTATCGTGTGCTGAAAAATGGCGTTAAACTTTAAACCCCATAACAACAACAACAACAACAACAACAACCACCTCATGTATATTATGTTATATCATGTAGTGCATGGGACTCAAACTCAAACGACACCTAGGGCCACATGAGTACATTTTCGATGGCCAAGGGACGGCACCTTCTCCGTATGTTTTCATGACACCTTGTGACGTCCATCATTTTGCGAGCCACAGGATATGGTTTGGTGGGTCGCGTGTTTGAGACTCCTAGACGTAATATATTCTGTCTTATGAGTTTATCTCAGCTAACCATAGTGTATGTATGTTTTACAATCTGTATAAATTCGCTTTGTGTTTCTAAATTTAAGGTTTTTTTTGTACTTTATTTGAATCCTCAATTCACTTTGATTACTTGCATGTGCGTCATCTTTTTATAATTAAATAGTTATACAATTCAGAACTATTATAAATATGAAGAAATCCTTCCGAGCATCACTGTGAGCGCATCTTGTTTTGGCAATATTTAATTTATACATAAAACCGTCTTTCTAAAGGCCATGATGTCCATACCGCTGGCAATCGTCTGTAGATTTGGTCACATCAGCCGAAGGTCACAATTGGATATGATGACTTTCACTTGTCTGTAAGTCTGTTACATTTTGTCTAGTAATTATACACACACGCTCACACACACACACGCTCACACACACACACACGCTCACACACACACACACACACACATATATATATATATATATATATATATATATATATATATCTATATATATATATATATATATATATATATATATATACATATATATATATATATATATATATATATATATAGATATATATATATATATAGATATATATATATATATATATATATATATATATATATATATATATATATATATATATATATATATATATATATATATATATATATATATATATAACATTATATTCCATAGCGTCTTTTTGATAATTGCAATTGAAAGACTACATATGTTTCCCACATTATGATTTCATGCGCGGGACCATCTAAGGCGTATATTAGACAACAAACACGCGAACAGATATAATCGGGTGCCACTACTTCTGCGCCTAGCAAATTTTTTTTTAAAGAAGTCCGTTTATGAACGCCTTCTATCAAAAGCACATTTACATTGGTCAATCCATGATGTATTTCCACCTTTACCAAAGATTAATCGCCTATTTTTTTAAATGACCATTTATTTTCCACTTCCCTCTCCCTTTCTCTTCTCTTCTTCCCCCACAGAACTCCACCCCAGTCATTTCACAGTAAACGGGACAAGTTTTTTTTCTTTCAGCATTGCCTTTCTAGTGCTTTTTAGTTTGTTAGAAAAGATCAGTATAAACAGAAAATAACGTATCGTACTGCACATGATCATTGTGAACTCTTTGGTCCAATTAATCATAATATCAAAATTCACTGAAGACATGCACATATATTTGGTGCAAATACGCACATGGAACGAGCATACAAGAAGCGATCGTGTACTATAGATTATGAGTTTTCTCTTTCTCACACATATTAAACAATGATTTCGTAATAATACAACAATCCGTGCGTCATCTTTAGTCAGTTTCACATTTAAAATGTAGACACATCTGGGCAATTGAAGCAAAATGGAACTACGTTGCACACAATTGCTGACTAAGGTCAAGCACCAGATACAAAACGGGATGAAAATGTAATATACATCAGTTCTTAGTTAATGGGAGGGGAGAATGGTTTAAAAAATCAGTGAATGTTGTACAAATAAATTCTTTTAATTTAAGTAATTTACCTGTCAGTTGACAATTGCTTTATTTGACAACTCAATATAGTTTTATGTATCAACAAATTTAAAGTACTGCTTACTTACGCATTGTTCTTTTATTTCAATTTATTTAAATCGAATATCGATTATTGACATGTATCTATACTTTGGTGTAGAATGTAGTTAAGGATTGCTGAAAACCTAGGTGGCTAATTTATGAAATATTGTACACGAACTGTTTTGAAAAACTTTACATTTACACTGTTTACATATTCTTTAATATGGTTATGAACATAATACAGACTCTGAGACTGTTTTCTCTTCTTTCATTAACATTAAAGGTGGCAAAGTACTGAAATGTCTAAAGCTTTTACAAAATAATAGTAAGATACTGCCTTCTTGTAATATTACTTTCTGAAAGGAACATAGATTAGACATGTTCCTGTTAACATATCCTTGCAAATTTACACACATGCACATTTTATACGAATTGTTGAAAAACTACAGCAATGAAGTTATTCGATCTTATTTTCATTTAATCTTCAAGCTAAATTAAGCTTACAATATAATTGTTTTTGTACATGCCTCACTACTCGGATACATTTTTAATTTCAAATAATTAAGTACATTTTTATAGACAAGCTTTTTTGCTGAGAGTTAGGGGGAGCGATCATACCTGTAGATCATGGGTAGCGGGTCCAAGGCCCACCAAAACTTCATGGGTCTGTTACATTTGTATGTACTTGGAAAAACAATTTCGCGCAAATAGCAAAATAAAGTGATGTAAGTGTCGAAAACAATCAACCAATCAACTCAGACTAAACACTTGCGATGCCTCTGATGTTGACGTATTGTAGTCTGTTTTGCTGGAGTTGACCGGAGAAGCAGGAAGAGACAACTTGCCTAGTAAGGGAGACAACCAGTAGCATGAAACTGCCGGTTTTGCAGTTTCTGCTTCTTGCAACCAGATTGACAACTGGTCCAAGGACGCAAATCCAGACACGATCCATATATGATGACCAATTATAATTTTGTGCGCGACGGTGAACGAACTAAATACAAGAAACTACACACAATAACCAAATCCATACACCAAATCTTGAAACACCCGTCACCGTTTCTTACCCCTCTCCCGGACGATTTAGCCCCCACGAGAGCGTTGCCTGTTGATCAATATTAATTTTGTCATCTGGAGTGTTTACACACAGGTGTTGTGAGTAAGACTCATGCGGTGTAGAGTCTCGTCCGAAGGGGTGTTCCCCAAAGGGTTTTCAAAAAGGCAAGACCTTAACCTTTCACACTACTCCTGAGATTGGAGAAACAAATTACCGCAGAGGAATTTACTCAGACAGCATTTTTATGGCAGCAATCACTATGAACACACAGACACAAAACATAGACACTGCAAGCTAAACACGTTAATTATTTACTGGTCGTATTGAAGCTGCATTGAATAAATGTGCAGCGTTTTTGTTCAATAGTGTTCACAGACAGACTATGTTTTCACAGTTATGTAGCGAGACGTTTGTATTTACACGGGGGGGTTGTATCTTACATGAGCTGTGAATATTGTATAGAAGAAATGCGTTTGCGGTTTATATTAAAATATTGAGAGGCAGCGAAGCTATTGATTCTGAGAGATGTTTTACTGTTGATACTCTGAGATAGGCGTAGTTAATGTTTTCGGCAATGGTTGACCTACAGACTTATATTTGCGTGGAAAGTGCGAATGGGACTGCTGCTAAGAAGACAGAGCAGAAAATGCAGCAATGTTTCCACTAACTAGATAAATGCTCGTACTTATGCATACAAGAAGCTCCATGGTACTGGGGCGCAAATCAAAATTGCGAAGCTACCTGCCTTGAGAAATACGAACCTTGTCGCAGAATATGCTATTACGAATATTGTAGAAATACACGCAAATAGTACGTGATGGCCTAGGGGAAGATCCTGCTTGAAATGTGGCATCAGTGTCAAATCGAATAATCATCTCTGTCTGCCTTGTGGATCTGTTTTTGATTGCCATAATGTGCGCAGAAACAAATTGAAACCACAAACACCAGTGCCTGCCCAAGCACAGGTAAATACCACAACAACAAAAAACCAAACAAGACAAAATATAAATAAATGAAAGAAATATCAAGGATTAAAGCGATCGCAAGCCACCAACAAAATTTCTCTCTTAGAAAGACGCCTTGCTCTCCCCTTAGTATAAACATGCCTATAGTGTCACAGCTAAAACAGCTCGCACGACAGAATAGCATACACATGCCAAGTCGTATGCTAAAAGCAGATGTTACAACAATTGCCTTTAACTAACAGAATAGGCAATGCAAGTCCAGTATTTGTTAAAAGGAATTGGTTTTTTTGTGCACGAGGCTGGTAAATGGAGATAAATACATTTATTCTGCTATGTTACACCCTTATCATATGGGACAAAGGTTAAGTCACATTTTACTTAAAGCAAAATAATCATCAGGCATTTTTCTTACTGCAAACCCATGACCAGCACCCTTCAGAAACGCCAATGGAATGACCACCAATAATATGCTGTTCATACTATGTTGTTTATACAGACAAATAGCAAACTAACCTATCCGAAAGTTACTTACCACTTGTCATACAATAGAACAACCCAACATGAACAGTAATCAGGATAGCTTCATGGCTCAGAGTGAACGAAACTCGAACAGGTATTCCTGGTTCAAGGTTGCCTAAATGGCAAAATATGTGTGAAATAAGAATAACTTGATAATTGCAACTGATGACTTTATTTCACTCATCAATGAACATTACGTACATGCAATAATACAATATCCACTTCTTCCTAATTAAAACATGAGTATAAAAATTGTAGAATATATGGTACTACTACATCCCTCCACACATTTAAATGATGCACTCATCATTTAGGAGTATCCACCATGATGTAAATTATGGCTTTGGAAATGGTATCTGGAAAACTTTTAAAAACTTCATATATGTGCTTGGATTGGAGGATACGGACTTGTGTTAGCCAGCCTGGCTCATTAACGCCTTGGGACATCACATAATCTCCAGAGTTCGTAAATGAAGGTGCTTTCATCACTCGACTAGAACGTGTTGATGCTGGAACAGGCAAGGAACTCTTACTTTTTCGTAAATGATCAGTAATTATTAACTTAATGGGGATCTAAACCCTGGTTTGACCTGGTACTGCAGAGTCATTATCAATGTTGATCACAATATCTTCTGGATTCATAGCTCCAAACTGCTCATCATTATGACCACTCTGCTCTTTATCATCAACTGCAATAGCTGACTGGGATTACCGTCATCTTGTTGTGAAGAGGTTTCTTCATACACTCTAAGACTCTCACTGTATGAGTCTGTAATTTAATTTTCTCCGGCTAAATCATCTGTAACACTGTTCCTGACAGTTATATCTCCCGTATCTGCCGTTTGGGAACCACAAGATACACTAACTGTATCACTTTGAAGATAAAGCGATATAGAGTTCTTTTCATCCTGGTTTGAATCTGTTTCCTTGAAATTATTATTCGGTGAATATCTAAACTTCTATGTAGCAGACATGAAAGCTTGTTTTTCTTGCTTACAATTAGTATGCTCCGACTCAACACCAATAGGAAGCAGCACATTTATATGAAGAGTGCGTTTGGGTCCTTTGCCATCTTCCGATCGTACAACGTATACTGGGATATCCAGGTTTGGTTGGGATTCCACAATGTAAACATTAGTCTCCCAGCGATCAGCACTGTTGTGTGTGTGTGTGTGATTTTGATTTTTAACGTAGCTTTAACAATTTTTCAGTCATATCGCTACGATGTCTGCAATGTGGCAGTTTATAGTGATGTCTAGCAATGGGGCATCAGCACTGTTGTGTTTTGCATCAAATGTTACAGTCTTCACAAGAAACTTATCCCCAGGCTGAAGAGCCGCAATTCTTGCTTCCATGTGATACGATGCTCTCTTCTGTTTTTCTTGAGATTTTTCCGCAGTACATGTGGCTAGTTTTGTAGGATTCTTCCAATCGGTTCCGAAGAGATTTATTATAAATGGTTAAATTGCCGATCCACTACCCTTGTCTAATCCAAATGCGAGGTCAATAGGTAGACGTGGCTCTCTTGCAAACACAAAAAAAAAATGACTTCTGGGATGTAGACTCATGCGCGTGCAATTATATGCAAGAACCAATGGTCTTAAATAGCTTTCGAAATCCCTTTTCTGACCTGGGTTGAGAGTTCCCACCATATCTACCATTGTCCTATTCCATCGCTCACACATACCTTTGCTCATTGGATGATAGGGTGTCGTGCGAGACTTCTTAATTCCAGTAATTTGACATAATTCATTGATAATCTCATGATTGGATTTAGTCAAGCGTTTTTCATATCGGGAGTTTCGAATTGTATGCCCATTATCCAAAATATCGATCATTTAATTTCATGCTTCCCTTAATTAGAAAATACCAAAGTTTTCTCCTTGGTCTGAATGTAAACGCTGAGGCATACCATATTGCACTATAGAACTATTAAAAAGAGCCTTAGCTGTCGTCCTGGCTGTCTGATTTCTTCTCGGAATTGCCCGTATATAACTGGTAAAATGATCTGCAATAACCAGTATATTTTGGTAGCCTCCTTTGGACATCTCAGCTGGTCAGCAAATCGATGCAAAAGAGTTCCAATGTATGTGTGGTCACTATATTGACGAGTGATACTCGAACATCCATTTGGCATTGCGACAATTGCATAACCAGAGTCAATGTAGTCAAAAACATCCGCAGACAGACAACGACTTTCAACAAATGGTTGGGCACAAACTAAATTACATAGATCGTGTAAGATCTCTTTGGTAATAGTCTTAGTTCTGCTCCTGCTCTCTACACGTGGCAACTAAGACAGACCGTACGCGTCCGAATTACTAGATCCGGCTTGTAAATGATGTCAAAGTTGTAAGAAGCTAGAGCAAGTGGCCAATGCCACACTAAAGAAGTTAGAAACAGGTAATTTAGTTATCACTCTTAATATTTTCAGGTATGACAAAGCTTTTGTGCACTTGCTTTATCAACCCATTGTCAGCAAAACAAATTCTGATTTAATTCTTGTTGGGAGAAAAATGAAAAAGAAAAAACAGAACTGGTATCGCATTATGTATGGATATATAACCTTGCTCGGCTACTAAACCGACACAGCAAGCACGAACATCAAAATATCCATGCAGACGATGCATACGTTTATTTAACCCCCAAGAACTGCTCACGATTTATGACTTTTACTGCGGTGGGATCAGTGGAAACCCACAACGCACACTCATACGCGACAATGGCAAAACACTATCACATTTATTGCAATACAAGGAAAAATGAAAGTCTCATATATCATCTACACGGATTTTGAATGTCTGAATGTTTCAGTAGAATGTTCTGCGTTCACCGACGCAAAAGCGTCCAGCTCTGCTACCAACTATACATATGCACTTATATGGATAGACCTCGCTGTAAATCGCAGAACAAACGGGTTTTGTAAGGTAGTGATATGATCTTATACAAAACAGAGCAGCCAGTCATCTATGTGCACATAGTGCTAGGGCTCAGAGCGTTAACGCTCCAAAAACGGTTGAGGGCTTTCTCAGATCAATCGAAGTTATGGCATAATGGATTCGATAGCTGCTCTACTCACCAGCACACACAATTATGAATGATGGTGGCATTTCGTGAGTTCTCAGCAGCCACTCCCTGCTGGATTTATGAGAAAAAACACCATTCCTTGATTAAGAACAAAATCCGTCAACTGACAAAGAGCAAAGCTTCTACAACGATGAAAGTCCTGGATCCAATATTCGTTACCACTGTCGTAACAAGGTTGTCCACACCATTGATGATAATAATTTGCCAGGATGGGCCATGATTCAAAAACTGACAAAACTATTCTGCGTGGATTCGTCTGTGCTGGAGTTTGTTTACGCTCTTCATGTACAAGGTTCTGAAATTTTAAAACCACCATATTGTCTTCTAATTCTCCAGTTAATATACAAATACCGAACAACAATGTTTCCGAGTGGTTGCACCGGTGCTGGTTGTGAAATTATCTTCTGAGTAACGGTCTTATGTCGAATCTATAGAGCTGGTTTTATCATGTCGTGCGTGTGACTTCATTTGTCAAGGCCGTGTGACGAATGGATGTTGGGTTACCGATTCCTGAACCGATATTGCCTATAAACAATTTTCTTGCTACCTGTTGGGCGAAAAACCGTACTGCAAGGGAACGATTAAATCGTTCCACAATAGCTTGGTTGCGATGTACACTGTCATGCCCGACAGGATCACAGCACATATCCGATAAATTCTTTTCCAGGATCCTTTTGTAACAATCGTGGCCACGTGAGAGTGAATCTGCGACATTGACATATATTTTTATGTCAGCTGGTTAGATTCCGTGTATCTGCTGGCAACACTGATAATGGTGAGCGCGTTTTATCGGTGCACAATCGGTCTTGTTTATCACGGACTCAATTATGTGAAAGAAATAACAAATAAATCTGATGCATTTCATTTGGTGTTTGGACATCGGACCAACCCGGTGAAATCATGTTTAGTAGTGGTAAAATAATTTGGCATTACGTTTGTTGGGCCAACCATGTCCGAGCAATCCCGTGAGTGGTCTCGGCTGCACTGGCTAACTGTTCCTATCCAATACACACGCTGACTGTAGTGTACTTTGGAGAATATTAGGCATTTTTGTATCCATTGTTTGTTTATTTTGATTTCATTGTTACTTGTAAATAGTGTCACCAAGTACAATTGTTTTTTACATACCTCTTTGACGATTCATTGGGCGATTCGTTATCCCAATAATGGATTGATCGCATTCAAGTTATTTTTGAGATCGATGTTGGCGCGTTGACGTCCGGTGTCGTCCGGATATCATTTAACGGTTATTTGAATCAGGTCTCAGATCAAGCCGTGTAACATTATTGTATCCCGGACGGTACTTTTCACTGGGATATTTACTCCATAGGGTCCCTGGTAATTATATTAATGAAGATCTCACCGTCGATTGTGGATTTGATTGAGCTGTAACCTGGCCGTCCACGGCTTGTCCTAATATAACTGGTGAATGTAAACATTTGTATTCGCTTCACATCGAGTACAAGTTCAGGTAATCGCAGCCCGCCAATTAATTTGTTGAACTCGAGTTAGATTTCTGGTAAGTACTTAATCACATCTCAAACAATATGAAAACAAGATCTATTGTAAGACAGACACTTTTTAAATGGCATCACGAAAAAGAAACTTCGAAAATGTTTTTGGTAAGAGCAAATATTTGAAATGCTCCGCTTTCAACGTGATCAGTATATTTGCACAAACAACACCTAATCCGGCCAAGAATGGTGAAGAAACCGTGTTTCCAAACTCAGGCCGTGCACTGATCATTGGCTCAACTGGATTAGGAAAAACTCACTGTTGCGATCGGTTGCACCTACTTACGCCAAAGGCTGATGAGCAGCCTTGTTATGGTGTTTTAAAAGATGCTCAAAACTATTTGAGGCGTGGTAACGACACCAAGACGATTTTATTGTCTAAAGGAAGCGGAACTTCCATAGATTTTTCCACCACTGACGACGCACTTAATATTGACGATTTGGATGCAAACAGAAACAATCTTTGATGTATGATGATGTGATGCTTCAAAAATAAGTAAATCCCGCACAAATATTCTCACAAGGCCGACACATAAACACTGATATCATCTATTTGACTAAAAGATACCACCATGTGCCAAAAGCGATCTGTGGTAACTGTAACATGCTGATGATATTTCGAGGCATTGCTTACATGGTCTTTGAAATTGCCGTTGAACGGGTTGTGCTGGCTTGAATTTCGCAACATGTCTACGCTCTTGCCTTTATAAAGTTTTCACCATTGAGTTGACCTTAAATTGCAGTTGAGGGGGTAAATATCGCGCGGACTTGGATGCGTCAACTAAAAAAGGAAAAATCTTAATTAGAAAGATATGTCGTAGAAGAGTACGAAAAGATACGCCATGAATCTGCTCATCAATACATAACGTTGATTCCAAATGTTGCAAAAGGTGCTAAAAAGTTTAAAATATGTTACAGTCGTCACAGTCGTGACAAACTGCAAAGGAAGATATCACAGCGGGGTTTGTGTCGTTGTTAGACCCATAGAATATATTGATGAGGCCCCCAAAACAATCGTACAACAATTGGCAGAGCTAGAAGTAATAAAGGCAGGCCCAGGCCCAATTCATAAAATAATCAGATGTACACAGGACATCAAAAAGGCCACAAACAATAGCGGCATAGGCCAAACCACGTTTTCCACAAGCGATCGATGAAACCAAAGGAGGAGTGAACTTGATCAGGATGTAAGATAGGCTCGTGTAACCATACCAGATGTGCCACCCGAGAACATGTCGCAGCTGAAAAATCCATCTCTGTTTTGAAATTAAAACATACCTTAGGATATTCTTACAATTCCTGTATTTACTCTAAGCAGACATCCCGACTGGAGAAACCACATTATACAATTTACCGTAAAAGACATCTGATAAATACATCCATGATGTACGGCCTAATATGGTATTTATGGAGTTTACTGAAAATAAACAAGCTACCAGTACTGAGCGGGCTCTTTTTGTATCAATTACTGAATGCATATAGGGGTGAATAGCTTGAAGAATGTGAAGCGTTAGGAAGAGCTTTCATGAGAAGATTTGAAACAACAGTGCTGCAACCACAAATTGAATTACCAAGTCAACATGAGAACAAAATACTAGGCTGAGAATTCCTCGACCAAACACTGAAACAGAAGAAAAACAACAAGGCGACCTTCAGGAACGACAAAAGCAATTTAGGATCTGGCTAACACAACAACCACAACGATCCGAAATTACTAAAAAGGAAGAAGATTAACAGTAGGTAGACGAACAAATAAAAAGTATACAAGGAAACACGTGCTGCACCCATGCCTCCACCAAAAAGGGCAATGAAGCAGGTTTCAAACGTGTAGATATAACAACATTCCTCGAAGAGTTAACTGCAAAAGTTGAGGATAGAATGCAAATATATAGACGCACAAGGAAAGAAAATTAATTGCAGAGGTAGATGGATAACAAGAAAAGAAAGGAAGCAGCCCTGGTAGAGGACTATGTGATCCTACCAATATTGCGGATCTATTGGAAATTCTCATGGGATCAACTTGTGTGGGTAATAACGCACCCGAAGTTACCCATGAGGTCACATCGATTTGTCAACAGTTGGTCACTAATATTCCTGTGGATATAAATACATTTCGCGCACTGATGCATGTTTTGGTTGAAGGTGTTCATGATATATACAGGACCGAAAATGTGTTCTGCAACAACTGATAATGTGCGTGTGCTACGTAAAATGTATCCTTCAATTTAGCATGTCTTTGTAAATACAGCTTATATTGATGCCTTGAAGATAATTATCTCATCCACAAAACCAGAATTCATTGTAACATTTTCTACACCGGTAACTACGAGGGTTTTGTGCACACGTGAAAACACACTAGCATCTCTTCGAGTGTATTACAGTTGGCCTAATATCTGATCCCAGCCATTTTGTAGTCGACTCACAAATAATTGTTTTGTGTTTTCTGCAGATACTGACGAGAACTGGCACAATATCTAACTTCCGTCTAGCTCGTACGATATATAACCGATCAATGAGGACATTTTCCTAAGAATTTCGAAGTCGACTGGTAAAGATTTATATATGTCTCCATTAACCCACACTCAATTATGCCAGTGAATATTATATACGGTTGATATTGTATGGTCATCACTACAATAAGATTTACATTGTCCTGGTCACATTTCAGATGATAAATGTTTATTGCTTGTTAGATATATCATGCCTGACATTGTGATAATTAATTCAAGTTAATTTAACCAGTGGCACTATCAATGATAGTACAAATACCGTTTGGGGGTTCACCAACCGCGGAACCAGTTGATTTGATATTAATTAAACCCGTAGCACCCGTCTAAGGTCCATGCCATACTAATCGGCTGACACATATTCGATTTCCCCTTCCAGATCAAGTCGAGCAAGTAATGGATATACTCGGTAAAACAACGGCGATACAACAATATATTATAGATCGAACAGCGGCTTAATAACAACTATGATAATCGCATTTGGACATGTGAGACCCGTTCGTATTGTTAACGCGTGAAAATCCGTATACATGACATTTTACGGAACAGGGCTTGGTGGTGTTTCTCAAAGATTATTTGCAAGTGCACCGAAAGCATTTACAGCATATAATCGAGTGCTGAAGCCATTGATACTCACGTTACAATGCGAGTTGTAGACAGTATTACAAGAGCCGCTGTTGATCGAGTGAAACAACAGCTGACAGGCTACTCAGAAGTTTCGAGATCGATTACGGCGATTAATAGCACGAGCGCCATCAAAGACGGTTCCAGTTACATTATCATCGACCGAATCAGTGCGGCCTGTGGTAGTGAACTTATTAATAATGCCGTTTAATAGCGATTGACAGATTCAGTTATTACAAATCTGGCAATGGGGAGTGGATAGGTAAGAGAATGATAAAGCTGCCTAAACTGTCAGGCAGTGGTACTAACGAAAATCAATAGCTGTACTTGTGGACCCTAACGACACTTTCAATGGTGGATTTAATCAACGCCAAGAGCAACGTCTTAAAGGCTCATTACAATTTCGTGCGCAATTTATGTCAGTGAAATATGTGGGTTTTGTAGAGAGGTTATTTTGGAAACAAACATATTTACATTAACCCGCAGAAATAACTCCATCGATGCTATATGTCATGGCGCATCTGATGTTGATGGCAGAGTTGTATTCTAAATATTAACGTTATGGATGCATGTTTTATCCCCTTCACTGTCAACAAAGACATGTTTGTTTCCATTTATTCAGTCCGGAACCATTTCAACGTTGTTATTTCTTTCGCATACCATATACGTGTACCCAACTGCTTTTGCGGGTCAGTTTGCTTGGCACATAAGTACCGAACATGGTCTTACTGCAACAAATCACGTGTTTGTGACGTTTCAACATACAAATTGAGACAATGTCCAAAATCATAGCTGAATTATATTTGACGATTTAAAAGTGACTGTGGTTTCTTTGCTTTAAAAGGTCATGAAGGACCTCCTTAAGAAATTCGACTGAACTTTACAAGCAATAATACTGCACGTGCATGTCACATTATGTGGTCGTGTATCTACAATGATCAACACATTGTCACTGGTGCGCATATTTCCCAGCATGACTTCACAAGACTGTACAAAATTTATTACTTTTCACTGGAACACATTGACTTGTTCAGACAATCCGTCGTAGACATGTAATTTCGTGCACGTAGAGATGACGTTGTTGATAGGTATCGAAGTTATGCTGTCATGCTTTCTCAAAAGACCCTGTTGTTGGATGGTGATGGCTGTCGTATGAAACTAATCTATGCTCATATGGAAAATTTGTTATTGAACGTGTTAAGTGTTTGTTATATTAATAATGCCCTATCACGAGGTTAGTGTCGGCCTTACTGAAAATCAACTTTTAAAAATTAGACATGTAAATCAAAAAATATATATGGGTCAAGCTAAAACTTTCTAGCTCAAAATAAAATGGAAATGTTCCCGTGTGGTTACCCAAATGTAACCGACACAGCTTAAACCGTCAAAACACTAAACCACCTTAGCGAATTAAAATTATGCATGTCAGAGGTGATACAAACGCAAAAGATTGCAAAATATGTAGTTTTAGGGACTATCGAAACTGCACCAGGAATGTTTATGAAAAAGCGGTTGGATGCAGTATAACAATAGACGAGGCATTTCGATTGCCAGGCACTAGTCATCAAATCATATCGGGGAGAGGTCTTCGATTATCAGGTCGCATAAGATTGCACTGTTGAAATATCCATTAACCAATTTTTATCTTGATGGCAACATCGATCAAACATTTTCGTGGTAGTTTAATGCGAGATGAGCTTGCAGAAACAAGTAAACACTAAATTTGCATTGTCATTCTTGATCCCTCAACGGTCTCCTGGAATCAATGTGTCGCATACGTGGTAACACCTCAACATACTTTGTTGAAGTTGTTAATTATTTCTCAGAGGGCATTGGTGTAAGAAAGCCGTTTTTATTCACATTTACCCGTACAAACTTAATTGGGTGGGTCCATATGCGTGTATCATGTTACTGAATTGTTTCGTTCACTGGAGCACTCAACGACCCCGCAAGCACTTATTGACTGTATATTAGTGTACGTGTGATATTATACTACAAAGTTTATTAATATTTATGGGCATTACTCATCTGAACGACCAGGTGCTAATTTGAAGGTTTGCCACCAAAGCGGATTTGCCTGAATGTACTAGCATCGCTGTTGTCCTTGATCCTGGTGACCTTGTGATTTTTTTAGCATCACATTGTCAAACTGAAAACGTCAAACTTAGACATTCAAGATGTTATTATCAAACTCAGTAGTGACTTTCTGGTAAAGAATTCGGACGATCTCTCTATGTAAACGGTGGAATCAAAGACGGCGGTTTGTCGTGAAACAAGAAATCGCACACGTATCATCACGACCACGCGTAGTAACTTCATGGGGTCAAATTACGGAATACTAACAAAAGAAGGAGAGGAAAAATCTGGCGAGGTAAAGTTTTCACTTCTACTAAACATGTATGTTATAGGCCTAAAACTCGCGTTTAAAGGGAGCGAGATTCCGGAAAGTACTTGTTTATCATAACCTGAAGCAAAGCTTCGTGGGATCGAATGGGAATATTGAAGAACGGTAAGCGGTTTTTTGATCTTTTTTTGTAGCACCAATATCACGTGTTGAAAGGTCTAGCAGTTTTGCTATATAATTTTCCACAAGTGATAGTTCAACATCATCATTAATTGTCGTAGACTGAATTGAATTCAAAGCAGTCATAATTTATCTTGATGGTAATTAACCGTGTTTGGTGTTTGTGTTTAAGATAAAATTGCATCATAATTAAATAAGTAATGGAGTCTGACCTCGATGATTATGAAATGTACTGGCAGGGTGCTGAAAAATCTGGCAGCGGATGTCAGCATTGATAACAAGTTTGTTCAGCTTCAATGAATATCACATTCTAAGTGGTGTTTCAAAACCCTTTCATAAACTTCATATCATTTTGTTAACGGTCAAGCACACATTGGCATTTGGAAGTAGCATAATGTACAACTATCAACTCAAGGTCAGCTTGGAATCATCGCACAGGCAAACGCTTGCAGTCTTGCTACGGGAGCAGCTGTTGATCTTGGTGTGACTGGATTCAAGACAACATCAACCATTGTAAGTTGAACAATATAAATTGTTGTCGGAGCTATATTGACCTGTTTCGAACAAAATAATTTCGACACGATTAAAATATCGAGCACGCTTATATTCCGAATGAGCTGCACAAATCAGTGTAAATACCATCAAATATTGTACTCGGTAGCAATCGCGGAAAATATATTCACTGCACTTAAATAGAGACTGTGCTGGCAGCAATGGAAAGTCAGATATTTGCGAGTAAGAGAAAAGAAACGGCACGGATTTACAAAACGTTATCGTGGAGTAAAACAAACGATCCTCATGCCGAGAACTGCTTATTGACAGGAAACTCACTAGCTACAAGCGTGTATCCATGTGTGTGTATGTGTGTCTGTGTGTGTGTATGTGTGTGTGTTGATCGCTAACATAGACTCACCTATCTTCGTACATCCCTCTGTGGAAATTTCTTTTCTGCAATCACATGAGAAGTATGAAAGGATAGATTTTTAACTTTTTGAAAACCCTTTTGGGCACTTCCATCCGAATGAGACTATGCCCCACATGACTGGCTCACTCACCTTACATGTGCGAAAGCACCCCTGAGGAGAAAATTAAAGTGATCAACACGCAATGCTCGCGTGTGGACTAAATTATTATGGGGAGTTGAGATGAGTGCAGGTGTTTCTGGAGTTGGTGTCTGGAGTTGGTTTTTCTGTTTTAATGTTTGTGTTTGGGATTTTTGGATGTGGTTACAGCACCCTCGCGGTCAATATTAAAAGTGATCAACATGCTTGGTCGTGTGTGGATTTGAGTTTGTGGACCTGTTGTCAATCTGGTAGTAGCAAGAAAGTCGGCGGTTTCATAATACTCCATCTTAGCAGTTTGAATGGTGGATCATGGGAACTGTCAAACGTAACTATCTTATATGACTAATAAATATGTATTCTATTCACAAACCAGCAATGCTTTATATCACCCTTTTTCGAAACGACGTACTTCTGTTACTCTGTCTTTTTCCTAACATATTTTCTTGTCTTCCCCATTTCACGCTCTCTCTCTCTATATATATATATATATATCTCTCTCTCCATCGATCGAGCGACACCTATTCATTTGTATATTTACTAATAGGCTTTGTTGTTGTTATACATCCATATTTTTTTTTCAATGTTCATTTATATTTTCTTCGGAAATTGCGTACATGGACAGTCATTCATATTTTCATTCTGTGAGAATTGAAAAATTCTCCTAAAATCAAATGTATTTTAACTTCGTTGGTTTACATGGCATGCGTTGTTGTGTAAGCAAATTATACTTTGATTTAGTCAAGCGCTTTTTATATCGGAAGTATCGAATTGTATGCCCATTATCCAAGATACCGATTATTTAATTTCATGCTTCCCTTAATTAGAACACACCAACGTCTATAGCATTTGTCAAAACCTGTTTGCTGAGTCCTTTTTGTTCCGATTTAGCGTATTCATTCTATTCATGTACCTTTGTTGCGTATTTATTGAAATTTGTATTGGCCAAGACATTGGAAAGGGACTAAATAGTCAATGTGTTTACTGGTGAACAGGTGAGTAAGTGGGCGATGTATGGTTTGAATGGTGGGTTGTTGATATTTGATATGATCCTATACAACTTAGTATAATAAATATTCGTCATGAAAAATGTCAAGTCAGTTCACTTTACTGAGATAAAAAGAGGTTTCATTATGGGTTTTTGTAATTTTTCTTTCCTCATTCGCGTTAGAAAAGGAAAAGGAAACAGTAAACATTTACTCTTTTGTGTAGTTGTCTAAAAAAATGTTTTTTTTCCATTATTCTTGCCAATTTTCATTATTTTTGTTGCGGATGATGCTATTTATTTTATTGTTGTGACGCAGTAGGTACTGTTGTTACAACGGGTTCATTAAGATTCTTTCTCGCGTCTGCGTCTGCTTTTTTGTTACGCGGAATTATATGAAAGAGTGGATTCATGCGAATTTTATTTTTTATTGAATTACCATTATTGATTAAGTATATATTTTGCTTGGTTTCTCATAGTAGGCGTACTCTTTGATTGGTCGGATATGAGGACACAGTGCAAGTCGCTCAGAAATATTGTTTTAGTTATTTTGTTGGTTTTGATGTAATTTAGCTTTGCTTGTATCTTAATGAATTATCCAGTGTATATTGCACATTCTTTCAATAGTCTCTTCCCAAACAAGGTGCTACTTTCGGTTTAGTCTTTTGTAAAAGCCAGTGGCAACAATCGGTCGAAGTGTTCTGAGAACATCGGTTGAAATAAGTATCATCTACATGTTTTTGTAATGCTAGCACGTTCGCAAATCATTGTTTATAACAAAATTGAACCATCATATAAAAGATCGTCCATTCCAGGCAACTTTAGCATCCATTACTTTGTTAAACCGGGTCATGTATAATGACGTTGATTGAATGTTGTATTGATACTGTGTAAACAAATGTGTCGGATTCCTCTGAACTCAATTGCTTACCTCCCCGTTTATATTACAGCTCGACAAGAAAACAAAATTAATTAGATTACATCAAAAACGCATGTTTTAAACCAGGAGTTCACAAACCTGTTTGGCAATCGCAGCCTTGGTTATCTTTAGTGCCTCCCACCTTACCCCGTAAAAAGCATTATTTAGCATTAGCACCCCCCACTGGCGGTACCGCCCACTTTGAGAACCACTGATATAAACTCATTCACATAAAAGGCCCTGAACATAATCCCCCTTATTTATGTATGAAGACTCTATTTGCTATCTAGGTCTAGGATTTTATTCTCAAATGGAATAAGTGCTACACTTTAAATCCATCCGTTCGTCGACCCATGTGATTCACATATACGTCAGTTCATATGTCCTTCCATTCATCGATCCATCCATGCATGTATCCTCTCATCTGCTGGTCACGTCAAAAATATACATATCTTGACAATATCTACCCTAACGGTACGGATGGAGCCGCATTAGCCCTTGCAAAGTCCTTAGTGGTGTTGTGTACAAGATAGAAATATACAAAACTGATCTTTCTTTATATGTGTAACGATTGCCAAACAAGAGGTCGCGAGTCTGAAATTAGCGGCGGCAACCAAAATTTGTTCTTATACTCTTCTTGTATTTTTATCTTCAATCTTTCTTTTCAACTTGTAATCCCATTTTTGTTAAACCTTTTTCAATTCTCGTCCTAGGACGGGTAATTAACCTAGTATTCAAAATAAATGACATTCTAAGGTCTAACGTACATCTTGTTGAGACGATTTACTTAAGCAGATAATTACGTTGTGTATGCATTTGAACGATGTGTAATACCCAGGTACACTCGATTTAAGCATTTGTCATTCCTAACAATATAGAGTTGAAGGCTTCTGAACAGAACTTATAATGTAAATCTCAGGAAATTGCCTTTAGTAAATAATATGTTATGTTTTAATTACCTTGAGTTTGAAATCACTTTTTGACACCAATTAGTGATAGACATACATGTAAGAATATCGATATTGAAGGTGTTTGACGAAAACAAGTTATAATTTCCACACACAACATATCTTTTTAACTAAGGATCCATACCATAAAGCTTGTTTTTCCAAATATTTGTTTCACATAACACACGTTATTTTTTTTACTAACCACGTTTTGGTACTCTTATTAGATATAATGAATTAAAAACAGAAGGCAAATACATATGAAAATATTAAACGAAAATTATGAATAGATAAGAACATAAAGCAAGTCAATCGCTCCATCTCTTATATTTGATCTGATCAGAGAGAGAGAGAGAGAGAGAGAGAGAGAGAGAGAGAGAGAGAGAGAGAGAGAGAGAGAGAGAGAGAACTAAACGAAGGAATACAAAGGGAAACACGGTAGGAAATACATGAAATATATATATCTGTAGAATGCCAAAATAGAAAATTGTTCCAAGTAATGAATACCTTTTTATCACAGTGTAAATAGGTTAGATTGAATATAAATATGGTTCTCAGTATGTGAATAGTGACACAGTCGCTTCCTAGTTCCGTGTTCCATGATTACTTCATCGGCTTCCGCAAATATAAGGGTAAAGTGGTTGCTCGTCCATAGTTGGAAGTTTCCTCTGGGTTCTATGGCTTCCTCCTGTGATCCGTTAAAAATACTTAATATACAGTTACAACACTATCTTAAACTATTGCTTAGTATCCATTGTGAAAATAAATCGTAAAGTACATACACTTATAAAGTTGATATAAGCGAGGAATTTAACGGGTTAATAGATGATGCATATCCTATATATGTTTTGGCTACTCGCTAGACTATTAATTTGGGAATCCAGGGAGACAATTTCACTTCAGTCATTTCAACAATTAATGATTTGCTGATTCGTACTGCAACAACAATCAATAATTTGTTACATATAGTCTGCAAGAAAAGGCATAAGTTTACGCCTTGTTTATGCAAATTGTAAACATTGTGTTACCGTTGTCGTTGTTACTTGACAATTTTCTTTGCATTAATAACCCCAGGTCCATAATCGTATCATCATAGATCAAGATCATTGGGAATATTTCGGGCATGTTCTGGTGTCGGATCAGAGCGTAATGATATATATATATATATATATATATATATATATATATATATATATATATATATATATGTCAGTATATATACAAGAACATAAAACACAAAACGCGATTCATATTAATATACTACGTTGTACAGAGGTACAATTAATTACAAAGAACAAGTTGAACCACGTTGAGTGTGGTTACCTTTTAGTGATAGCAAGGTAAGCGACTCTGTAACAATCGACCTAAATCAAAGTAGTTCAGCAATTAATTGTTTTGTGCCATCTTCAACATTTTACATCCCAACGTAATATTTCATCCTGGATCTAAACGTTTACTTAGCTGGCTCAATTGCATGAATTTATGTTATAGAGCAAAACAGAATCACTGAGTTTGTAATACATTATATATTATGACTATTTTTTCATGGTAACAGTTTGCAAGGGTCATTAATTTAATGACCTTTTTAATATTAATATTCTACATAATCGTAGATTTGCACTTTAAAGAAGATACTCTTGTAATAGTAATTGTACATTCATTCATTCAAGGTTGTGTTATACTCTGATCGAAGTAAACATTACATTCTGACTTCAAGAAATGAGTTTTTGCAAGGCCAATACAATCTAATTCCTGACTGGTAAGTGAAAAGCATCTGACCTTGTTTACGAGTTCGGATTATTTGGAAACAATGTGTATCTTTAATTTATATTACTTAGTACTTATCAGTATAAGAGATAGGGATTTTTCATTAAGAATCAAACATTGCTTGTATTAATATTGGTCTTGGTTTTTATGTAAATCAGTCATTCAGTGGAATTATACATTTTTAGGATATTTGGAATTATAACTATTTTGTAATTACTGTGAATTCATTTGTATACATGATAGGTTATATCGTTGCTATTCATAAGTTCTCTAATTTTAAATCAGAACCATAATGAACGTCATTCGGAATTCTACTTGAACTCATTTGGATTATTCGATTCTTTTGGTCTTGATAGAATATATAGAAATAATTAGATTTTCATTCATCATACATAATGTTATTTTTGATTTTTTGACATTGTATTTTAAAGAAACGAATTACATTTTCAATTTGCAACTCTTGTAACAGGGCATCAGTGAATGAAATATTACAACATACTTATTTGCCCAAGAAAGCTGTTGTCAAGACTGTACGCTGATGTAAGCAATATGGTGGCTGTTAATTATAGTTGCAGTCTCGCAGCTGACTCAAAGCCAGTTGCCGCTGACTACCATATATATATATATATATATATATATATATATATATATATATATATATATATATATATATATATATATATATATATTTGTGGTCTAAGGTTGACATTGCCCGGGGTGGGAGTGGGAGACAAGCGCCCCAATCCTCCAAAATGCCCCATACGGCCTGCGTCTCCAACTGCCTCTGTCAACTAAAATCCAGCTCCTGGCCTTCGCGAGTGGCTTAGATTTGAAGCCCGGCAGACCATGTTTTCTACTAACAGGAGAAGGGGTGAAGGCGGCCCACTGGCGCCTTAAAACCAGTTGCTTCGGGTAGATGGGACTCGTAAACCTTGGATGGTAGCTCATCTAGGAGAAGGAAAACTCCGATTCCAAACTTCTGCTGCCTTGTGGCTATACCCACTCATGGGAAAGGCTAAGGGAGTAAACCCCGACAGAAAATCCGGAGATGGAGTCCCTAAGGCGGTATGACATTGACTTCAACGTCATTCCGGCAACTCCTGCGACGCCGTTGGTGCCAAGCTGTATCGGCATTCGTCGTTCCCTTGGGCACACCAGCTGCGTGGAGAGGGGGGATCTGCTGCATGGGCAACAGCTGATTCTCCATACCACCCTGCCCAGGCTTCATAGCTCCACTGGAGAGGACACTCCAGCGTCGTCGTACGGCGTCGGCACAACACGAGAAGTAGCAGTTTACCGGTTCTAAGTCAAAGCTCGATTGGCGTAGAGCTTGGCGCCAGGGGTTACTTCTGACGGTGGGAGAGATCATCAGGTCTCACTGGACAGCTACCGCCCGCCTCAAGCTGGGCAGCCCCCAGTCAGTAAGGTGCTGCCCGCCATGGCCTGCCTGCTTCACTGGGTGCGTGGAGCTCAGAGAACCATCTCGACAAGTGGGCCACAAAACTCTGCACCAGGAAAGACTAAAAGAAGAAATAAAAAGACTCCAACTCTTCGTTTTGCAACCTGGAACATCAGGACCATGTGCCCTGGATTGACCACTGACCTACAGCAGATCGACGATGCACGGAAGACTGCCGTCATTGACAGAGAACTCTCCCGACTGAACATCGACATTGCCTGCCTCCAGGAGACCCGACTGGCTGACAGCGGCACCATCAGGGAAGCCAATTACACATTCTTTTGGCAGGGGAAGCCCTTGGATGAACCTAGGCAGCATGGTGTAGGCTTTGCCGTCAAGAACACGCTAATCGCCTTCATTGAACCTCCATCATCAGGTACTGAGAGAATCCTTGCCCTCCGGCTGTCAACATCCTTAGGCCCGGTCAACATCTTCAGTGTGTACGCCCCAACCCTCTACTCCACCTACGAGGAGAAAGACAAGTTTTATGAGGCTCTGGATCAGGCAATATCCAGTATCCCCAACAATGAAAGCCTTTACTTACTAGGAGACTTCAATGCTAGAGTGGGAGCTGACCATGAGGCCTGGTCCACCTGTCTCGGTTTTTACGGAAGGGGCAAGATCAACCAGAATGGTCAGCGACTGCTGGAGATGTGCTGCTCCCACAGCCTATGTGTGACAAACACTTTCTTCAAATGCAAGGAGATCCACCAGGTGTCGTGGAGACGCCCACGTTCACGCCACTGGCACCAGCTAGACCTCGTCATCACCAGGCGTACAGAACTGGCCAGTGTCCTCCTTACCCGCAGCTACCACAGTGCCGATTGTGACACGGACCATTCCCTCGTGGCCAGCAAGGTGCGAATATTACCCAAGAAGCTGCACCACGCCAAGAAGAAGGGTCACCCACGTATCAACACCTGCTGTGCAAGCAACCCAGAGAAAACACAGCAGTTCATCAGCAAACTGAAGGAAGCCCTCACCAAAGTGACACCTGATGACACCATTGATTCCAAGTGGTCCCATATCCGTGACTCTGTGTACAAATCAGCCATCACAGCTTACGGGAAGAGGGAGCGAAAGAATGTCGACTGGTATGAGGCAAACTGGGAGGAGATGGAGCCCGTGACTGAGGCAAAGAGGAAAGCCCTTCTGGCATACAAGGCTGCACCTAGCCCCAGAACACTACAAGCCCTCAGGATTGCAAGAAATAACGCCCAGAAGACCGCCCGCCGCTGTGCCAACACCTACTGGCTGAACCTTTGCAACAGTATACAGACAGCTGCTGACACCGGGGATACAAGAGGAATGTATGAGGGTATCAAAAAAGCGACAGGCCCCCCCAGCTACAAGACCGCCCCCCTCAAGTCCAAGACGGGCGAAGTCATCACAGACCAGGGGAAACAACTGCAGCGATGGGTTGAGCACTATCTTGAGCTATATGCAACCCAAAACAATGTCACTGGAACTGCCCTGGACGCCATTCCAGACCTGCCTGTCATGGAGGAGCTAGACACACAGCCCACCCTGGAAGAGCTCGGAAAAGCCATCGATTGCCTTGCCTGTGGGAAGGCTCCTGGAAGCGACGGCATTCCGCCTGAAGTCCTCAAGAGCGGAAAACCAGCACTGCTCCAGCCCCTACACACACTCCTCTGCCTTTGCTGGGAACAGGGATACATCCCACAGGACATGCGTGATGCCAACATCGTCACTTTGTACAAAAACAAAGGAGACCGTAGCGACTGCAACAACTATCGGGGCATCTCCCTCCTCAGCATCGTCGGAAAGGCCTTCGCCCGTGTTGCCTTGGCACGCTTGCAGATCCTAGCCTCCCGCGTCTACCCAGAATCCCAGTGTGGATTTCGAGCCGGCAGGTCAACTGTAGACATAATCTTCTCACTACGTCAGCTGCAGAAGAAGTGTCGCGAGCAGCGGATGCCCCTCTACATTGCCTTCATAGACCTGACGAAGGCGTTTGACATGGTTAGTCGGAGTGGACTCTTCAGACTCCTGCAGAAGATCGGCTGCCCCCCCCACGTCTGCTTGCTGTCATTATGTCGTTCCACGAGAACATGCACAGCACAGTGTGCTTCAATGGCGCAACATCTGAAGCATTCCCAGTCGTTAGCGGAGTCAAACAAGGCTGTGTCCTTGCACCGACGCTCTTTGCCATCTTCTTCTCCATGCTTCTCCAGTACGCATTCAAGGACTGCAGCGAGGGAGTGTACATCCATACCAGGGCTGACGGCAAGCTGTTCAACATCGCCGTCTCCGTGCTAAGACTAAAGTCACAGAGGTACTCATTCGTGAATTGCTCTTTGCCGACGATGCAGCCTTGACATCACACACGGAAGATGGACTCCAGCAGCTGGTATGCTGCCTCTCCCATGCATGTAAGGAATTTGGACTGACCATCAGTTTGAAGAAAACAAATGTCATGGCACAGGACACAGACTCCCCTCCCTCTGTCTCAATCGATGGGTACAATTTGGAAGTTGTCGAGAACTTCACATACCTCGGGTCTAACATCTCCAGCTCACTCTCCATTGATTCTGAGGTGGGCGGCAGGATTGCCAAGGCAGCAGCAGTGATGGCCAGACTTAACCAGAGGGTCTGGAACAACCCCAACCTCACAGAGAAGACCAAACTGCGTGTCTACCAAGCATGCGTGCTCAGCTCACTTCTCTACAGCAGCGAAACATGGACAACCTATGCAAGACACGAGAGGAAACTCAACAGCTTCCACCTGAGATGTCTGCGGCGCATTCTGCACATCCAGTGGCAGGACAAAGTACCCAACACAGAGGTTCTAGAACGCGCCAACATGAACAGCATGTTCTCCATACTCAGCGAGAGGCGCCTTCGCTGGCTCGGCCATGTCAAGAGAATGGACCCAGGTCGCATTCCCAAGGACCTGTTATATGGGGAGTTAGCAGAAGGTGCACGACCAACTGGACGACCACATCTGCGCTACAAAGATGTTTGCAAGAAGGATATGAAGACAGCAAACATCAATATCAACGACTGGGAGAGCTGTGCAAACAACCGTTCCAGCTGGCGTCTAGCTGTCAGGCAGGGAGTTCAAAACGCAGAGGAAAAGAGAAGAATAAAGCAAGCTGAAAAGAGAGCTAAAAAGAAGGATAAGCATAAGCGTACTTTGGAGCTATGCCATCGTCTCTCGTAGACGGACGGATGCCAAGAAGAAAAAAAAAAAATATATATATATATATATATATATATATATATATATATATATATATAGAATAAGTAGAATAAAGTTCATTAGGGTTTTGTATGGAAGTGTAGAGATATAAATAGCAATATGTAGTGTTTTCCAGATTTGAGAATTAATGTTCTGTAGGAATATGTGTTTGATATGAAAGTGCAATAACATATCACGTGTGGTCATGGCCATTCCATTTAGTAACATCATCAAATTCCACTTAATTTAGTTTAAACTATAGTCCGAATATACCTCACCGTTTGTTTGGCTCCGTCCAATTAAAAAAAAAAAACAATAAAAAGAACAAATGAGATCAAAGATGCCCATAACTTAATCAGTTCATTTACTGATTTATGATT
The DNA here is from genome assembly GCA_028554795.2 of Sinohyriopsis cumingii. Taxonomy (NCBI): domain Eukaryota; kingdom Metazoa; phylum Mollusca; class Bivalvia; order Unionida; family Unionidae; genus Sinohyriopsis; species Sinohyriopsis cumingii. The sequence continues at coordinate 94,035,108 of CM068835.1, read as the reverse complement.
TTAAACCTGATCATGCACAGGGTGGGATCTTAACACAGTTATCATCTGCACGTTTAACTTCAAATTAAGTTTTCAGTTTAAAAGACGACAATGCATGTCAGCCATTTCCAACTCCTGGACAAGTCCATTTTTAGCAAAGTGGTATTTGCATGATTTACTTTTATATGAACATAGAACAAAAATAATGTTGTCTCCTTCCAATATTTACGATGTCGCATCAAGCAAAAGAAAGACAACTACAAATTTTAATTTCCCGTGGATTTAGCAAGCAGTGTAAGTTCTCTATTCATGTGTGGATCGAGATGCAAAACTAAACTCTCAATATTATGGTGATTTTCGGAATTATCTGGCAGTTACCGAATAGGATGAACTACGTCACAATGATGCCCGAGGAAAGAGAATCGCCCTTAGTGTGCGCAATATGCCGTCGTGATAGTATGGAAAGACCCTCAAGCTTGAAAAGTACGGAAGATGCTAGTGTTATTGCCACTATAACAGTCAGGGTAGAAATTCAATGAATTAAATGACTGAGTTCTGTGCACGTTTTATCGCATTAAAGATTTCCGTTACTTAAATCGGTGGCGGGTACAAACAAACGACAAGGTATATTTATATATCAATACGCTTATGCAGTCACACGACTATTAAACAATTGGTGGTGCGTGTTCAAAGATAAAGTAAAGACATAAGTCATATAACAGTCAGAAAAGTAATGATAGGAAAGGCATAAATAAGTAAAACAGTGTCAGTGTACGTTTTTGTCCCTTTATACTCAGACCAATCCGGCTACCGTAGCGGCGATGAGATAATGAACTTCAACTGGCATAGTCCTGATAATCGCTACGTCTTACATGCAGCTGACAACTTTATTAGAACTTGATTTTGGAAAGCTCTTGCGTGTGAGATACCAAGTCGGGATTTAGTCCAGAGTAACCTAGTTTGTTTATCAACGAGTTTGTCATGTACAGAGCCTTACCTTGTGTTGCGGGATATATGGTACCATCAAGGATGATAACTGTACTAGCTTGAAAAAGACCAACCATTTACTTTTCGAAGTTATCAGGTACTGACAACGAGGTATTCCATTTTCCTTTCCTTACCTGAATTGTTTTAATTTTCTTTTCTGTTTCACTTTTTGTATTATAAAAATAAACAAGAAAAAGCGCAATATTCTTCGTGGACTATAAAGCTCATTGTGCTGTGCTTCTCTCTCAACAATAAAGTTTGAAAAAGAAATGGACGAGAGATAGACATAGAGTGAGAGAGATAAAGAGAATGTGATCCACTTTTTCATTAGCACACTTATGACATCAATGTGAATTGTTTGTGACATGGGGATATAATAATCAAGACCTTCGCAAAGGTGATCTTATCCTTGATTACAATTGAACTGTAACTCATAACATTATTTTATACTGTGTGTATAACTGATAGTTAAATATAAAAAAATGATACTAGCCCCTGTGCATCAAGATCTTTAGTGGAACGGGATAAAATCAAGTTGTCACAGATGATAATGAATGAAAAGACAGCTGTTTTGGAAGAATATAATAAACAACTATATAAAATATATTTTGTTTCTTACCAGTTGGATCATATACGTCTAAAAAGAGTTTGATAAATTAAGTCTCGAAGCAATACAATCCATGTACACACCGAATCTGCAGTATATAAGTCGCACCAGGCTTAAAATATTTCACTTTCCGCTGGCATCACCAGTGTGCCATTATTAGAAAATTGTCTTTTAACATCACTAATAATATTAGTAATCATTTTTATGAGCCTTATTTATCGGCATACGACATGTACAGTGACATTGCACAGAAGCGCTGTTGTGAATGGATGACAAACAACCAGAAGCCACACGCCTTTTGATTAGGTAATCGTTTACACACCCCAGTCTACGGCCCAAGGAAGACCGCAAATTGTGTGTACAATACACACGGAGTGTACCTGTGTTAAGAAAGACAATACCGACTTTGTGAGGACTTTTACAATATCATGTAGTTTATCTTTCATGATCCTTCTCAACCATTTTCCGAAGTCACATCCTCGACATGTTAGTTTACAATCAAACTCAGGTCCTCGCATGCATACCAAATTACACTCACCCACACTCACACGCATTCACACACACACACACACACACACAAACACACGATACGACACGTGTGCCAATATATATTTACAACTACCTACAGAAAACATGAATTAATACAAACATAATCAGGTAAGTTTGTATCTTACAACTACCTACACTATCCAGGAAGTAACACAAGCGTAATCAGGTCAGTAAGTTTGAAATTGTATCCCATGAAAACAGGATTATATACAGCGGAATCAAAACTATGACACATTAGGGTCAACTATTTATAATGGCGACTGCTCAAGAACAGAGTGAGAGGGGCACACGTACCCAGTCTGCTTTGGGCACTTCAAACAATAGTAATGCAAATATTACTCTTTACATTACAATTACAATAAACATATACTCGAGTACGATTACAATTACACTGTTACACTGAAATGATCAATTCAATTACAATTAAGTTTTATCTGGGTAATTAGGGTACAATTACATTACTTCTGTTCATTCTGTCACAGCTCACAGTTCTCTTTCCTTAACTGGAGTTTGCAGCGAACAATGTTCTTTGCATTAAGAGTTCAACATAACAAAATGAATACAATATTGTAGAACTAATGTTTGTCTTAAAAATGTAAACATTATTTATCTTCGTCTTTTATCTCTGTTATTGATACGTTGTACATTGTACGTATGAAAACGTAAGTGTAATGTAAACGTAATAATAATTTTGCATTATTTGTTCAGGATGTGTAATCAATTACAATTACGAATTAACCTTTATATCCGAATTGATTGCAATTACAATTTCCTTTTCATATTTCACCTAATAAATTAATTAATTAATTACTTTAATAATTCATTATTACACAATAATGTCAACCTTACACGACAGCTAGCATGAGCCCGCTCGTTGTGTGTCATTGTTCTGCAGTCCGTCATAATAAGTCAAATGACAAAGCATGATAAACATGAACACATCGAATAGCCTCTATATAGTGAATAATTTCGTCCGTTCAAGCAAAATAACAAACAAGTAAATGGGCGTTGCTGTTTCCAAACGAGACTGTTTTACAAGCAGTGTTACCAAGAAAACCAAAGGTAGATATTGTATGTGACACCTGTAACTGTGCGGTCAAATCAGCAACATCTGAAGTGTTCGGTACACTCTTGAAGAAGGTAATGTGCGGAGATTTCATGGAATTTCATAGAAACATAAAATGTCAAAAAACTATCAAATAATCCACAAATTATGATGAATTGTTTGGCAGGTTTTGAACCTGACAATGAGTACGTACAAGTCTACTGCAGAATTCAGAAAATTGCATGTTGCGGATTGCATATATTTTGTAGATACACTGACCAAAGTAGAGAGTCATTTAAAGAACTAAGCGGTTGTAAACGCATTGAATATCAGTGATTACGAATAGCAAATCAATAAGCTTTTAGATCATACTAATACAGGAGTGATGCACAACAGATTATGATGACAAAGACAAATGCGTTATAGTTGTCCTCCACTTACTATTGTGATTGAATCAATGGCATCGTCTTTAAATTTGGTCAGAATCGTGATCAAGACAAAAATACAAAATTGTTTTATTCAGGGTATGCTGAAACCAGCAAAGACGGTCACTTTGGAAACGTCAAAGTAATGGATGTTAAAACTCCATTTCTTCGGGTTATCACAAATTGCAACATACTTCCAATCTAAGCAAAGTTTGGAAGGAAGGAAATAATTAAGATGTTAGTGTCAAGAGAAATTAAATATTCAGTTTATAATTAAGAGAATGCACCCCTAAGTCAACGAGGTCGCTCGTAATTCCTATATTTATTCCCGGAGTGCTCCAAAACTAGTGATTTGACGCATTCGAACAAATTCAGTTCGAGTCTAATCTACCAACAACAGCTTTTGCAAGCTGCGCACACATTAAAAAGTGGCATATAAAGAGAGACATACCTGCCTTTTTAAGCTGATCTGAAGAGACAAAGAATGTATTATAAAACAAAATAATACTCGGGTGAATACTGGTGATCAGCTAGGGCAATTAAATATACATTAAACCCCGAACGTGGTGTTGGCTTTTTATGTTTATAATGGTGACGTTATCAAATATGTTGTTCAAGCTTTTGGCTGTGATAGGTTCATCCATGTATGTAGAAGATCAACATCGAATCAATTCGTACACATTAGTAAAATGGCCGGTTTTCTCAGTTCTATATAGACATTATATGGCTTTTAATGGGACGAAACGTCGATATTACCTGGCTTAATGGAACCCATTGAAGTTTAGGACCAATGTCTTTTACAATTCAGTATTGCTCAGATGATTTGGCATATACGATTTTTTGCACATAACGGTATCATTGGGGCTTTATATCAATTAACGTCGTTGAACAGTTGTTTGTGGTGTTACTGTTCTCTCCTAGCCAGGGTGATGCTGGCTGACAATACCCAACGTCAGAGCATCCCGGTAAGTCTTCCTATAACATCATTGCAAGCTACACACTGCCCAGTAAGCTACTGAACCTTTCTGTGGTGGATGATCAAGAGAAGGCAGTGTCTTTGTATCAGCCGAATTTTAGCCAAAGATGACGTAATCAGTCAAGTCAGAGCGAGAAATTTCAGTATGCGTACTATGGAATTTCAGCTGCCGGTAATGTTGAGATTGTTCTAACGTGTGATTGTGGTAACAACAAGTATTCGTGGAGTCCAATCAGCGAAGGAGGAGAGGTAAAGTCTTATCATCAATAGAACTCTCCATCCTGGCACTACAATTACATATATTTAAATAGCGCTAAGACACACATGTGCGTCCCCTTGCCTGTCGTAGATACACAGCTGTGTTTCAACATGACAGATTGAAAAGCAGTTGAGATCTGATTCCAGTAAACTTGAAGGCATGATAAGAGTTCTCATGGACAGAGATGATAACATAGATGTTGTACACTTTTCTAGTAATATACCTCATGATGCCTCTGTCCTACAAATAATCACTTCCGGAATATCAGCAAATCCGTTAGTCCTGTCTATGGACCAAGTAGGGATATGTTTATCGTCATAGATACTAAGAAACAAAAATACAATCTATAACAAAAGCATGCATTTATCAATTGCAATGAAGATGTAGGAGTTGACACAAAGCTCTAAATGGGTTCTGAGATTTCAGTCTGATTCAGAATAGTTTATATAGAACTTATACCTAAAGATTTGAAAGACTGGAAAAGGTACCTTTGTATTGATGTTTGATTGAATAATCTATCTAGATATTTATTAAGACTGGACACGGTACATTTGTATTAATGTTTGAGTGAATACTCTATCTAGATATATATTAAGACTGAACACGGTACCTTTGTGTTAATGTTTGATTGAATACTCTATCTAGATATATATTAAGACTGGACACGGTACCTTTGTATTGATGTTTGATTGAATACTTTAGATATATATTAAGTCATGAGAAGAACACTTGAGTTCTCTTGGTTCTTAAAAGATAGATGAATAACATGTGTTATATTATGTCAGCTACTTCCCGATGCAAAAGCATACATTATGTAATGGGATACAATCAAGCGGTCGTTCATAATAACTTGGTATGCTCCGTTGAACATAGTGACATAACACAAAAATGTAATTTAATCAGGCTTGCGAAGTGCTGAATTCAATAGTGCATCAATGAAGTCTGAAAATAATGAACATGCTATGTTGTTTTTATTTGTCATTTATTCCTCTCAGACAGCTTAATGTTGAGTTGAGAAACTAAATTCTACGTTGCGTCAATACAATTACGAATTAAGCATATGCCTTCACTTTTTATAAAATGTGCGTCAATTAATGGACAACAAACAAAGAGGTATCGCCATAATTAACGTTTGTGAGACAAACCTCTGGCATGGACACTCAGGCTGTGTCCAAAATATAAAAACCTGTGTGAACAAAGTCTGAAAGGCAAATCTCCGGTATGACAATCAGACTATGTAAACATGTTGAAACAAAGGTGTAAATAGGGTATAGAACTAAAATTTCCCGCATATGCAAAATATGAACCAACTGCTTAAATAAACTATAAGAACCAAATATATAGCATGGACATTCAGGCTGTCTCCAAACATAAAGTTAAATCAGCGGAATAAAGTATGTCAAATAGAAAACAAATCAGTATTAACACACGTCCCATGCTCTATCCATTATTGTCTGCATTGGTGTTTTTTCACGTACGGGACTATCATGCTCTTTCTGCATGGGAGAGGTTTCTGTGTAAATGACCTAGTCTACGTCCTATTTTTCCTATTTCGATCCATTATTTTATTCACTAAGGAGTAAAGAAAAGGTTAACCGTGAGCCTAGTCTTAACATAATTATCAATGATTTTAACCAAGGATTATACAGACGATGAGACATGTTGCAATGGCAGGAAAGGATGTGCCATCTTTGTTGTAAAATATTTCGTTGAAATGGATTTCATTAACTCTTTAAATGAAGTTATTTATGAGATAAAAAGGAAGTACGCGACAATTCAAACCGTGTTTTAGTCATTAATTGCTTAGATGGGATAAAATTCCCATAAGAAAGCAATCTTAAAATGATTAATATTAGGATATAAAACATTTTTAATTTCTAATTAGTAATGTATGTGTATTGGTTTGGTTCATTTTTAAGCAAGAGAACACTATTATAGTCAGCTCAGATAAATTATAACTTGTTATTTTTAAAATGTTTCTACTCTGGTTCTGCCTGTCGATATGTCTGTATATCTCTTCCTCTCTCAACTATTGAAAGCGGAGAATCTGGGCTTGAAACCATTACACTGGATCTAACATACGGCTCATAGTAGACCAAGTTACCCTATGTAGGATGGTTGTCTCGCCCTGTAGTTGGCTCCAAGATGGAATCGACATTCCAAGTTGGGAAATACCGGAATACCATTGCCGAATCATGATCAAGATTTAATAGAAAACGCAGGTGTGACTTTTCTGTATTATAAAATGCTTTGGCATCTTTCTAACTAACATGATAACGTATGTGCAAATCTTGACCAATATGTTCATTAAATCAAATAGAAGTAGTATATGCAAACAAACTAAAATTCTTCTAAATTACGCATTGAATCAAATTCAGTGCAGTGTCCCAGTTCTTTCAATGTGCTTGATTCTGAACTAAAGGAGCAGACTGCTAAAGTAACTCATAATAGGTAACGGGATACAAACTTACTGGGACATGTTTTGCTATGTAGTATGTTCCGTTAAATTATATGATATTGAGATTACTAAGCATACGAGAGGAAAACTTTGGCAGTGCCAACATATCGAAAAATAATGTTAATTAATGTTCGATAAAATGAGCCAGTTCAGAGCTTGAGACAAGTTTCGTTTGGATGACTGTGCATTGCATCATAATTCACGTAGGTTGGTTTGCGACATAAGTCAGATGGTGATGTATTGCGACGTGGAGAAGTGAGGGATTTATTCAAGGATGAGGAAGTGGCAAGTAAGAATTTATATTTCTCTTCCTGTTTTATCTAATTTTCAGTGTGCAAAAGTATTTACTCTAATGTTTAAATAAGTCTGAGATGAAGTTTTTATTTTAATTATTTATTGGACATGCGACATGCTTTTATAAGTGTTTGGACTAATATATTCTTTTACAATTATTTTGAATTGGTTCAAAGATATCCTGGATTAAAATCAAACTGATATAGCAAGACTTTTAGCACATCATCGCATTCAGAGATATTGGTTTCATCAGCATATTTAAGACCTGTAATTCATCCGAAATAATTTGTACGTTTGGACTTGTAATTGTAGTCTTGAATCTTTCGGGATTGAATTCACAATACTGTACTTTGCTCTGAAATTTTCATTTTATATATTAGGAAAGCGGGTTTGTTTTGCATTTTGTATTACTTACTTTAAGACCATATAGTCGTAACAATATATATATATATATATATATATATATATATATATATATATATATATATATATATATATATACCACATAGATTAAAAACAACACGGCATTTAAAGTGTTGATATAAAGCAAATTGATATACTAATACTATGTATATCAAATTATGACCCGCACATGGCGCAATAATACGAATATATAAACATTCTTTCAACCGAAGGCCTATAGATCAATGATGACTTTCTACTCATTCATTAACCATAAACGACATATGAAAATAACGATACAAAGTATTAATAGTACCTGTTTTCTAAACAATATTAAAATGGCACACAATTTCATCGGAATCCTTTCTTTTTTCCATTCCCCTCCCGAGCGTAAATACAAAATAAGCACAAATCTGGAATGAGAGAGAAAAACATTTAGCGCTGGATGAAAACATTAAAACTGAATTTGTATCAAGTAACCTACATTAATGTGGTTCGTCGAAACGGTATGTTTATGCTTTTTTGCGTTCTATGTACAGTGTTCATAATAACAATGATACATAGTTGCAATAACCAGTGACACTTGGGCCATATGTTAAATTTGTCTATAAGAGGCACACATACTGATTTGTGTATTTTTAATTTGTTGTTGTTTCTTAAACCTATTATAATTTTCTAAAAATCGATTATTAATTATTAAATATAAAATATGTCCAAATGGTCGCACCGCGCCCCCTCCCCCATTATCTTAGGTAGATACAGGCAAATATCCATGAAAATACATGAAAATACGATTTGAGCGTCGGGAATGTTTGCTTGTCTCATACGACGATATCTCTGAACCTATGAATGATAGTAATGTTAGTCAAACCGTTCAAAGGGGATAGAGAGAGAGAGAGAGAGAGAGAGAGAGAGAGAGAGAGAGAGAGAGAGAGAAAGAGAGAGATAGATAGAGAGAGAGAGAGAGAGAGAGAGAGAATTGTATAGGCTTTAACAATGTTAATTAAAGCAGAATAATGACTTAGATGAACTGTCAGTAGATTAAAATATTTTAAATACCTCTTGTTGGTTCGTCACTTCACTTAGTTTCTAGTCCACGCTAATTTCCAAACGCCATTACGTGAATGTTTAACTGTACAGGTTCAGTGTACAGGAAGGTAACCGTGTTTGCAGTGCACTAATTTCTTCATAAAAAACAAGTATTTTATGTTCAAATCATGAGTGTGTCTTATATTGATTTAATAAATGTTAATACAAATATAAACTGAGAAAACAAAACAACCAACTGATCAATTTGCATATGTGATTGTGAACAAGAAGAACAATCGTAGAACTACATTTTGTAGCGGACACACGCGGGGATGTAAGAAGTGATTCACTCAGTCAATTCACAGGTGCCAGGAGCATGTCGTAATTCCATTCAAAGTGCAGAGAGAAAGAGAGAGAGAAAGAGAGAGAGAGAGAGATGTTATGGTCTTACAGTAATTAATATAAATAGCAAAACAAACACGTTTATCAAAACTTTATATATATATATATATATAGAGAGAGAGAGAGAGAGAGAGAGAGAGAGAGAGAGAGAGAGAGGGGGAGGGAGGGAACATCTGCATTTAAATTCCCTGCTGTTAAGGTAATAGGCTAACTGACCAGTCAACATAAACGGACATAGACCCTCAATCATCTACATCTATATAAAAAATTTGGTTTACACTCTTTCTAAGATATTAAACAAAACGAAATAGTGTAACACACTTAAACTGTGTCTATTTAGGTGTCTCTGTTTATATCTTTGTTTGGTAGCACGTACTACTTTAGTGAAATATACATTATCAAATTTCAAAATAAATGATATGGTCAGGTAATTTTGATATATCTATAAACGTATGTGTCGCGAATATGTAAAGTTTAAAAACATTATTGAAGATAAATTATGCCTCCACGATTTTCTGAACTTTGACAGCTGATATAAATATCAGCAAGTTCTGTCACTCAATGTAAGCGTTTAAATGTTCACGTTATGAAATTTGACTGGAGCAACGTGAGTGGAGGAATAATGTTATGTATATTCGATTTAAGTTATATTTGATTTAATTTGATTGTAAATTTGTTAGTTTTAATTTATGCTACTATATTACATATTCAGTTCAGTTCAGTTCTGGTTGACTTGACTGTTTTTGTAAACAACTAATAATATAAATGTTGCATCTGGAATTCGTCGGGATTTGAACTCAGATTTATTAAGACTTTTTTTTTATTAGGACTTATATTTGTTTCGTCTTTGATTAGTCTTTGATTAGTTTTGGATTTGATTCGTAAAACCGCAAGTTCGTTTTCCTATTTTAACCTTGTTTATCTAGGGAAATAAATTATGTTTTCACTTTACAAAATCTGTTGTCTTCTCATTTTGTGTTGACGTTTGTAAGAGCCTGAACGTAACAATAAGCATTGGTTGCAAACGAACCTTGGTCGTTTAATATGCTCCACGAGCAAGGTGTCGGACATTGCAGCTCAGCATCTCAACGTCAGCGATTTCTACTTTCACAGGTGGTTGACCAAGACGCAGGTGTCAAGGACGAAAAATGTTGGACGTGGCAACGAAATCCAGTAACATTTTAGTTCATATTATATGAAAAAGGTAATTTAAGTGCATTCAGTTTCTCGACAGTGTTCTTGTTTATGACGATAATTAAAGTGATGGTGATGATAAAGATGAAGATGATGATGTTGATTTGTAATTGTAAACTGAGTATTACTAATATTAGTAATACATTTAATAAAACTATTTAACCTGGATGCAAGCAAACCTTCCTAACAGTTTCTTAATAACACAAAGCCTTAATTTTGAAAATAACGTATTGATAATGAAATCATAATTTAAGTACATTTCAATCGTTCATGCCCTGAAATGTCTTTCAAAACCGATGACTTTCATATGGGGGAGAGAACAGCGGAGCAAATTATATAGAATTTTACCTCGTAAACGGTAACACAATTAAACACAAAGTTTCAAATCGAGTGGAACGTATGTACGGCTGATGGATGTGTATGTCGAAAATGAACCAGATTCGTTTGTTTTGAGTTTTATATTTCTTACTAAGGTCGTGGACATTTTAATGATAAAGCAAAATGCTATCGTGGGCATTTCGCGTTTTCACCAATTTTCGCAGAATCTTGAAATTATGCATCTGCTTCTTTCTTTCTGAAATGGGTTTACTAACCTAACATTACTGGCAACAAAAAAACCTTAAAGTTTGTGTAAATCCTGGGGAGAGCGTGATCCGCGTGCAATTTCTTATAATATATATTGCATTTCACTCTCTTCTCTCTGTAGTTGTTCTGTATTTCCTATTTTCTTTTTCTCTCTCCACTTGTATTTAATCTTCATGTTTTTCTTTCAACTTCTCCCTTTCCTCTCGCTGTATTTTTATGTATCGCTTTAAAGTATCTGCCTATGAATTTTCTTTCTTCTGTCTCTATACTTTATTTCTGTCTCCTCTCTCCCCTCGCTGCATTTGCATTTCCCTCTTCATTTTTGCATTTTACATCTGAATTTGCATAGTATTTTGTGTCTTTCTGATTTGTATTTCCATAATTTCTTTTGAGGCTGACGCTTTGTTAGTTCCCATTCCATGTGGTTTTAAACTATAATTCCTTTAATCAAATATCAAAGTTACACACAAAGGTACTATCAAATCACAAAACCAGCATTAAAAGTACTGAACCTAACTAATCTGTATTTCATGTTGTTTTAAAGAATGTTTTGCTTTAGAAAGATCATAACGTTTGGCACGTTCAATAAACTCATCCGTTTCATTGTTCCTATTCCTTTTTATCATCTTTAAATGTCATTGTGAAAAGTTGATTATTATGTTGTAATATAGATTTCTCAAATATGTAAAAATAAAATGTTTGCCAGCAAAATAAACATTCGGAAACAAAGTCAATTTAAATATTAAAAATAATGTTTTGTTATTTCTGAATTGTAATCCACGTCCCGTAAGAGACCCCAATTCATGATACGACTGTATGGTTGTATGATAAGTAACATAAGGAAGCGAAATCAAAACGTTTAGCAGAAACAGCAAATAAGTCATATTTCCATAGAATAAAAAGTGAAATGTAAAACGAACGTACAGAATTTGTCAATTAAATCCCCAACAATTGTTAATGTTTCATTACAACCTTAAAAAATGACGAATGACCCAAAATAATTGCTATTATGTTATTATGATGATATAGCAATAGTCTTTGATATGCGCTTGTACTAATAGCATATTATGTGCTGATCTACTAACATTCTTCTTGTATCACAATGATATAATCCATAATCTATTTGAATACATTCACAATAATCCTAATGTAGTGTTTTAGTACAAAACGTCAAGGAGCTGTTTGTAATTCCAATTAAAATTTAAATAAATGCCCTCCCAAATAATATCTGAACACAACCAGATACTTTGACCATTGATTACAAAAGTCAGATATTAAATAGTAACGACGTATATTTTACTGTATTCCATGTAAACAAATGGTCAGCTGACCTATGTCGCAAAATAATGATCTGGAAAACGATCAATTCTAATGGCAAAATTAATTAATTCGTAAATAAGATTAGGCGCTAAATTTAAAGGTTAGTAAAGATGTTTACCACTTATAACGAAGACAAATAATAGAAATTATATGATAAGATAAATACGATACCCTAAATCGTGGACAAAGTGCAAGCACACAATACAGATCAAGTATACATAATGACTTATTAAATAAAATGTACCTAACTAATATGAATATACATATTTTAAGCAATATTATAGATGCATACCATGGTTACCTGCTTAAAATCTCTATTTTTGTTTGTTTATTTAAAGCTCAAATGAATACAATTATTTGTAGTTTGTATGCCGTTTAATGCAGAAAAAAATTTGTATTGTGTAATATACTAACATTTACGTCCACGGGAAAGAAAAAAAAAGATATTAGCGATCAAGTCGTCAAGGGGTGTGTGTGCAAAAGAATAAATTCCAAAGCTTTATTGAAATAGGTTGGTCCATGTACTTTCAATATCTGCCCGTGTGCAATATTCATGTCAGAAAACAGATGGAAGGATGATACTACCCAGCTCGATAAAAAAATTTTTGATTCTTCAAAATGTACTCTCCGTCTTTTGATAATGATGGATAATTTTAATTATATTTGCAATTTATTCTAGTTACCTCAAAATTATAATTGGCAATATCATACACTTAGAAAAAATACATAATCCAAAATATGGCTGTGATATCAAAACAGGCTTGCACGCTGTTGTACATATGTGACTACATAGCAGGTTAACAAACGGCTAAATGTCTGTGACCAGCAAACTGTAATAGGTCTGTGAGTTCAAAATAGATTTACGCACTGTTCATATCTTTGCAATCCAGACAAATTTAACACAATGTTATGTGTATCACATCACGTCTAAACATGTTTACACATAGTCATATGTATGTGACACCTAGAGAGGTTTACACAATATTATATAACTGAGACATCCAAACATGGTAACACACTGTTATATGTATGTGGCATGTAAACAGGTTTTAATAGTGTTAAATGTTTGTGACTTCTAAATATGTTTACCCACGTATGTGTCTATGACATCCAATTAGATTTGCAGTGTATATGTCTCTGAAATGTTTATTAATTCATCCAAACATGTTTGCACACCGGTTTAAGTCCGTGAATTATTATATAAGTCATATAAACTTGTTTTACTTCACATTGCTATACATGTGTATGGTTCATTAAGACACGCAAGCAGGGTTACAAAAACATATGTGAAATGTTCCATAATAGATATAACACGGTTTAAACGTTGTTATATGCCTGATAAGTGTTCTTTAAAATTTAAAACAAGGTAAAAGAAAAATAGCAATGCATGAAGGGGAAGTAATTCAGTCATTCAGTCTGAATGATACTTAAGTGCATATATAACTATTTAGTTGGAAAGAAATGTGGCAGGTAATACACAAGCACTAAACAGCAAAATAAATGTATTATCATACATCAATTGTAGCTTCAGTAAATAAATAGAAAAATGAGAACATAAGTGGCACGAAAACTACAAAGAAAATATTTGCCTTTACGCTGCTATGAATACAAAAATTATGATGTTTTCAGTTCCACAACATGGTCACATAAAATGTAACAACTTACCTTCTCACGTATTACATAAAATAAAGAAAGATTTATAATTAACTAAGTGATATTTATTATCCTCGCTATTGACTTATTAGATTTATTCAACAGGTCTGGACAAAAATACACGTTAACATATGGCTGAATAATGAATACTAAATTTCTATCCTCACTTGAATATGTGTGCCATGATGGGTCAAATACAGAAAACATGATATGTGATTTTAGCAACCACAGGATAACTCATTCTGTTGTATAAATAGAATAAATTCAAGCGCATAGCATGTATTTCAAATGCGATATTCATTGCTGTTCACGTTGCTGGAGTCTCCCTTAAGATTCATACTCATGCTCTGAGGCTGAGAGATATAGAGAGAACGAGAGGGAGAAAATATGGAGTGAGAAAGAAAGATTGGGAGAGTGATAACTATCCACATGTACCATTGAAACAGGCGTGAGTTGTAAAGCGAGTGACAATGCATGTGCAGCAGTCATAATTGCGATCAAAGGAAACCCTTGTGAGTGTAATGACGTTAAGAGATGAAACTCACAAATGACATCAAAGGATAAAAATGCCATATCTTATTATTTCAATTTATTACCGTAGCTATTCATCGAAGGTACAGAACTTTTTCATTTTATCGGTTGTTTTAATATCACGTTTCTAAAAATATTGTTTTGTATTATGGTCAACCATTCCAAATCTTAGTGTTAACATGAATAACATACAATTTAAAACTAACAAATACGCAATGGCTCATTGTTGTATTTTGAATGTTGACATTACGGTTGAAAAATGTGAGATATGATTGCAGCCGTACATAGTGATTTATTCCTATTTAGCAGTAGAAATATGGATTGTAGAGCAAATGATGACGACGTTTGATGAAATTAAAACGTTTATGAGAACACACATGAGCAAACACAGATACACATATGGATATATATATATATATATATATATATATATATATATATATATATATATATATATATATATATATATACATATATATATATATATATATATACATATATATATATATATATATATATATATATATATATATATATATATATATATATATATATATATATAGTAGTTTTTGTTGAAACAAATATATATTCAATGCAATATAAGACTTATATTTCGTAGCGCGTTTGGGGCAGGGAGGACACTAACAGTTACATTATGATCTTTATTCAACCAAAGAATGTGATTTACTAGAAGCGTCGAAGTTTCGTTTTTATTCGACCAATGGAAGTAATTCAATTGCGTCGGTACGGTTTTGTCTTCTATGATTTCGAAACGTTTTGATAGCTGTTTGAACTATTCCATCACAAATTGTATTCCAAGAAGGGCGAATAACAAAGCGACCTTCATTATACGACCAGGTTGCTCTCGTGTACTGTGCTATTAGGTGTTTGATGGTCCCAATTGTCCCAGATGTGTCTGTATGCTGTTTCATTAGAACTACAACTTGTCTGTGTTTCTCAATGGCATCAACGCATTCCTTCAGGCTCCAGCGAGACTCCAGAAATGCTGGGGTAATTACAGGGACTATAACTAGACTTTCATTAATACATCGATGTATTTCTTCTATGATAAGCATGCCGGGAACAAAACTATCCGCTCCAGTGCACACAAGATTATTTTGTGTGTTGAACGTTTTCTTGAGATATTTATTTAACGAAGGCAGGATGATATCGTCCACGATATCAGAGTCTTGGCTGCAATATGACAGAAATACTGCAAAATTGAAATGTGTGTTATCATGCAAAATTTCTCTCTTGAGAATTTCAAGGTCATGGTTTTGGCGTGCCTTTCTGCGTCTAAGATGAATCGTAATGCCAAATGTAAATATACTGAACATAATTGCACCTGATGATGCAATTACAATGACAATAATATTTGCAAAGCGACAATTTTGTCTGACCATTTCAATAAGTGCATTGTTTAATAGCGCTTTATTGTTGTCATATGTGCATGTCAATGTTGTCCTTTTCTCAATGCTGATATCTGCAAATAAAATCCATGTTAAAAAATCAAGAGTGTCACAATCGCACATGAGAGGATTCTCTAACACATTCAACATTATGCATTGTGGAAGAATATCCAGCTTTTCTATAAACTTGATATTATCGCTGGCGTTGTATCCATATTTGTATTTCTCCGCTATAAGATATTTATCCTGGAACTGATTGAGCAAAATATTCGTCATCGAGGTTTTGTGTTTTTCGGTTGTGTCTAGGTGAAGAAATATTTGTTCCAATTGTCCCAAGAAAGCTGCAGGCAAACTTTTCAGCCGATTCTTTCTTAAATCGATTAACTTTAAATCCCACGTGTTATGTAAATCGATATTAAGGTACGCAAGTTCGTTTTCACTCAAATCAATTACAAGTAGTTTGGTATTCGATGAGAATAAGTTTAATGGTACAGTGCTAAGATAGTTATTACGTAGGAATATTATCTCTAGGTCTTTGTTTCTGGAAAATATATTTGTAAAATCGTCCATAGTCTGCATTTTGTGTAGATTGTTCGTGGACAAGTCTAATATTTTCAGAGAAGGAAAGCTACCTAAAAAGGATGGAGATATATATTCCAAATTGTTACTCGACAGGTTCAGTGTCTCTAATGCATGGAAAGCATATGTTCCAGAAAATGTAATATTTAAAATCATTATGTTATTGCTGCTCAAATCTAACAGTTTTAATCCTAGGGTCACATCATTTTCAAAAGTTAATCTTGCATTTAATCTCACTCGAATATCTGGAACCATCACGTGTCGAGCAAATATATATTTTATATTTGGAAACAAAACCCAGCTAATGGTTGAATCACTTAGTTGGATATCAAATTGTGCCAACGATGTGCAGCTTGTGAGATCTATAAGTTCAAGGTTTCTAAATATTGAATAATCCTTAACGTTAATGTGATCTGCAGCAAGTAGTGCAGAATAAGAAAAGTTTAAGTATGTTACATTTGATAATATTTCTAGGGCGGCTACATGTTCTACAAAGATTGTCCTGACTCCACTTATATCAAGATAAGTAAGATTTTTTGAATGGAGAGCCCGTGAAAAATTTTCTCCGAGGACAACACGACGTTGAAAAGCATCGATTCCAACCAATGATAGATATTTAAGTTTGTCTAGTTTACCATTCAATGCTACTTCTACTACTGCTATTCTAAGGCGAGAATTCCCATCCAAATACAGTGCTTCAAGGTCAGGCGTGGAATTAAATACATCCGGGTCAATTCCGTCAAGATCGGGACATGAGGATATAGACAGAAATTTTAAATTTTCTAGCCCGTCAAGAAAACCTTCTTCAATTAAATCGACATCACTGAATTCAAGAATGGATAGTTCAGAAACATTTCCCCATGTTGGACTCCTGAAAAGTCCATCAGGGAAAGATTGATCAAGTTTATTAGTTCCAAATAGCGTGACTTTTCGGATATTTGCCGGTAACGAAAGTGGAAAATCGGCCATGCTGCCAATATTTTGGCATATATAGGAAATACCATTAACAGTACAATCTACATTTGCTTCCGAAATAGGTACAAGGACAAATAATACGAAACTTACGAAGAACATAAGTCTTGTCTCCATTTAAAGCTTTTAAAATGTACGAATTGTTTTGAGGATAACAATTAAAGTTTCGTTCTTCGAAACAAAAACCTGGTACAAATTTTGATGTCGGCGGAAGGATCATATCAGTCTCCAATCCATTATGAAAGTTCCATTGTCTTGTTGCCTAACGCTGTGTACATGCTGCTTTTGGCGAGACAGCTTTTCCTGAATAAGAGATACGCATATTAAGTTTAGTTAAAAACTACTAATAAAAGTTATGTTTTATGTCTTGTTTCCGAGATAAAGGTAATTACATTTCTGAAATCAAACTGATTGCAATTTGTCAATCAAATGCTTATTTTTCATTTTATACTCCATCAAAAGTGATTAATATAACAATCAATCACCACCTGTTCCAGATGTTTCTAAAACGGTTTTTAAATTAATATGAAAGAACTTCCCCTGATAAATAGTATAATATTATTCTCTGTGTTATATGACGTGGATAATAAATGTCGTGTGTTCAACTCGTCAATATTTATCCAACCGCATGAATGTAATCTATCTATAAAACCACATGAAGTCCAATCGAACTACAATACACATTGTATCGATTGGATTTTCATGAAATTGCAAAACACAATGTATCCAATGAAAATATATAACACAATGTATATGTTATTCGTGCAGTTTTCAGAGGACTTCGGTTAGTCTACAAGCCCTTTTTGGTTGCACAAATTTAAAACGGTATAATATTTGTGATTGAACGTATTGCAATCCACGATAAGAGGATAGACAGAGTACAGAAACATAACTCAGCGATGGTTTCATGTTTATCACATTGAATTTTTCCTTATTTTAGACACATTGATACTAGAAATATAATTTAATACACCAGTGGTAAAGGTTGCTCTGAATGTTAATGCTTAATTCTAACTTAGGGTTAATAGACGAAGAATGTAGATGCAAGGAACGATGCTGGATATTAAAATGCAAAACTCATCGGGAATGTGGCCTAAATAAACAAATCTAACGTTTACGTTGCAGCCTTCCCTAAATTACAACCAGTCATCAATTTTACATCAGATACTTTTGCAAATACCCATATAATCCTTATGATGTCAAATTCACTCCTTGTATCTAATCAAATCGATGGATTCTATCATCAAAACATTTGCTTTTAGCTAGCACACAACTGTTTTTCAGTAGCCTCTGTACATGGAGAATAGGTACTTATCTCATCTTCGTAAGCCATGGCTCGTCGAAAGTTTTAATTCATTGTCGATGTACATCTAATGTATCGGTGACCCTGGCTAGGGAAAACGACCCAACCTATGCAGACGCACAACATATTAATTGATCAGAGACACTGATGTTTTATTAAACACGTACGGAACACTTAACATGTTTAGCATTTCGATGGAGCCTGTACATTAGTTTATATTTTTAGCATTCACTGTTCTTGATATATATGTATTTCAATCTTAAGCAAAAGAGTTTAGTGGGATCCACTGCTGTTATGTAAAATGACAATAATTCTGAGCAACTATTGATTTCATTATATAAAGTAGAATGTCGAAGGAAAAATATTATAGTTCAGGAAGTGAGAGATGCTGTTGTTTGTATTTTGTTACAGAAATGAGGCTTATAGTTCGTGAAGACTGTGCCATTTGTGTTTAACTACTAATCAGAGACTGTATATGTGGTTACAGATTTTGATTTGAACATACCGTCGGTTGGGGGTGTTTATGTTGCTATCGATGCTGCTGTAACGAGTTGATACAGACACCAATCGACTGAAGGTACACTGGAAACCCAACGTAGCCCTAGGATATACCAAAGTCTAAACGACGATATTTATAGAAGTGAGTATCCAAAACATTAGTCACTGCTTAGTTGTCAGTATGTTCTATGATGAAGGTGTTGGAATGGCAATCGAAGAACATTTAGAACTTCGTCTTAAAACATATATGACCTTCCTGGAACCAAAGAACGATAAGAACATCGAAAAGGAGAAAGTAGTTCCCAGGGTTGCTGTCGCAAAGCAACGCCGCATGATGCGTATGTAGAATGGTTCGTGAGCGACGCCGATTCACACATACGCTAAATTTGATCCGGTCGAAGAAGCATAGCATGGTTGAGTATTGATGCAACAATAAGGGTCTGTATCCATCTGATTCTAAGCGATGAATATCCCAGACGGAAATACTACTTACACCTACTGACACCACGTAATTGTAAATCAATATACGACTGATGCTCAAGCGCATCACACTAGAGTATGGTAGTAATTCTGTGGGAATGACTTGCTATAATTCTCGTTCAAAGGCTCAACTTAATGGACGTCACCGTCGGCACTAAGTTATAAAGTGATTTCTGGCCTGGAACTTCAATTCAGTCTGAAATTGTAAATGCATCGATGGGCGATACCGGGTTAGTAGTACCACGCCTCACGAGTTATAATTTCCCGTTGACTACAGATAATGAAGGAAATTGTTTAATAAAGAGTTTCATACAGATTTCTATCCATATAAGTTATATATGCATTACTCTAACAGATAGCCTAAGCGTTTTTAAACCCAATCGTACGTGCTATGTGATAATTCAGTGTTGGATTGAAAGATCGAATATACGCAACCCACAGTGCTTTAATTTGCTCATATAATATGATCTTATTGTGATAGGGGCGCAGGTGGCCGAGTGAAGGTCATCGCTACGCCTATGGAAACTTGCAATTGTTGAATTTGAACAGCATGATTAAAACTAATGTCATGTAATGAAGTTATTATTTACCTTAGCAGAGAGCAACTTGCAAAAATAAAGAATGTAATGCAAACCGAAATTAGTGTTAAACTGAAATTTTCGACGGAAACGTCATCTGGAGTTATGACGGTTTGGCTGACCCAAACATAGACTGGGCAGCTTCATACTGTCAAACAAAACATTACTATATGACACAGATGAATGCAGTGTCACATTGACACTTGCTAAAGAATAATTAACTGGCATAATGATGATGAGTTTGACTCAAAAGCTATATTGACTATCGTGATGCCGCCAAACAAAATGACAGAGACATTGTATTCATTAAAGTAAGAAGTGAAGCAAATGGAAAAAAAAAACTAGTGGAATATTGCCATTACTCACGGACATTCAAGCGTTTTTGTCGGTTAAGCTTTCTGCGGATGCAAAAGCGGCAGCATGTGTGATTACTGGAAATGCATCTGAGAAGGTTATAAAAATAGTGGCCGGGGGAAATATCCTCATAGTGTGTCATAAATGACTAAGATATTGTAAACCACTCCCTCGTAACTGAACCATCTGGCTGCCCACCTGGCAACAGCCTTTCACGTCATCTGTGAACCACACTAAATCGCTTTCGGACAGAGCAGGGTCGTTGTGCAGTCAACATTGTCCGATGGGGCCAGGCAACTGAATCTTCCTCTTGCTGTGAAGCTCTACAGACCGCGTCACACACTGAGAACAACTGTCCACTGACTAAGTTCCCTGGTGGACTGCAGGATCTGCACATGGATAATGATGGCGCTGTTAACTGGCTGTGCACGCACTGCACACCATAAATACAAATAACGAATAAGTGTGTTTGTGTGTGTGATAATTTTTGGATTTTTTAACGTAGCTTTAAAACAATTTCAGTTATATTGCTACGATATCAGCATTGTGACAGTCTATAGTGATGTCTAGCACTGGGGCATCATTCCGCAAACATGTAGGATGATGTCCTACCCAGTCACATTATCCTGACACCATGTCGACCAGTCCTAACACACTAACCCCTTAATGCTGAGCGCCTAGCGAGGCAGCTGTTAGTACTGTTTTTGTAAGTCTTTGGCATGACTCGGATCAAAGACCTTCCACTACCGAGGCGGATGCTCTAACAACTAGGTCACCGGTGCGGTAATAACGAATCAAAAAGGAAACGACCTTTGACAAACCGGAAGCTCGCTTCTTTGACATGACCTATAACTCATTTAGTTGCATATGTGGTAATAAATCGACATCTTGTATATTTTGTCTCCATCGGGCTTGCACCACCCGTTGACGTTGTTCATTATTTAACACGAGAAGGGCACAATCTTCAACCACGATTGTATTATATTATGCCGTTGCAAACTATGATGGACGAGCCAATATGGGTGAAAAATTGTTGTTGAAGCATTGCGATTAATCTAGCGATTATCAACATATATGCCCACGTGTTGATTGTATACTGACACTGAGAAAGTATGCTTAATGTATGCGACATGACTTTTAATAGTTGCGGATGATTTATACGAAGCTTTAAGGCAACCGTCAACAGTAGTAGAAATAATGCATGTAGTATTTTCAGGCACCGCATTACAATTGTTATACTATCAATATAAACTCCTAATTTCCAAATTAGCACTCATTCCTGTCTATCACCAATTATTTAATATAATCTGGATTATTTGCAGTTCTGACCATTGCAACAACTTATAATGACCTGAACATTAGGTGTACTAACCTTAGGTAATAATGTACTAATATCTCTAGAAAGTGAATGCGCGTGATATTAAACATCTCAACGCAAGACGATTGGGTATGATATATACAACACTATGCATGAAACCTGATTCTAATCTTCTTTGCTGTATGGTAAACAAGTATTTCGAACTGAATTAAATACTTCTCTGAAAGAATTTATACATTGTAATGGTCAACATTTTCAAGTTCAAATATAATGAAAATGTTGAAAACAAAATCTTTAATTTCTACACTCTATTAAACGCAAAGAAATAATTCATTCATTCATTTGATACATACAAATACATGTAGATATTTAGCGCTTCATTGGGTATTTATCACTAGAATTTCTTCATTGAATTCATTAGCCGTTAAACTTCGTCTGCCTTCAATTTTGTACTGGCCAGCATATACCGTTGAGTATATTTATATTTACAGCTACAAAAGAAGACTGTTTGTACATGCGGCCAAGCCTTACGGTGTTAATGACATTGCAATCAGAAATATTCATAAAACACGATATATTTTTCAGAAATAGGTAAACATCACTCTTTTACAAAAGTGGTTGTTGTTGCTATTTTGCATGAACCGCTAGTTTTGCAGTGCAAGTTCGGCTACATATATCGGACAGTATAATTAATGAAGGGATAACCCAGGAAAACACCCGGTAAATAGCACCGACGTACAGGAAGAAACTTGCAAACTTTCGCACATGTTCAAATTTGGCCGACAATGAGACTCGAACCCACGTGGACGGCGTAATTGTAGTGATCGGTGAAAGAAAAGATTTAAAACTCATAGGCCACCCGGGGCAACTGACAAAACACGATGAGAACATTCCATAACTTTAATTACAACTAATACGGAAACAGGGGCTAGTAGTAAACATTATACCAATAATAACGAAACAGAGACTAGCATTAGAAATTATACCAGTAATAGGGCAAAATGAGAAGTTGTAGAAATTATACAAATAATAAGGTACAAGTGACTTGTACCATAAATTATGCCAATATTAAGGCAAAATGACTAGTTTTAGAAATGATACCAATAATAGTGCAACAAGGACAAGTAGTAGAAATTATATCAGTAATAACATGGGATCGTAGAAATTATACCATTAACAGGGCAACACTGACTAGTAGCAGGAATTAAGGAATTATACCATTATTAGGGCAAAAGAAAATCACTTTTTAGAAATCATACCAGTACTATTTTCAAAGTATGATAACAATTCTTATATGTTCAATTTGAAATTATATATATATATATATATATATATATATATATATATATATATATATAGATAGATAGATAGATAGATAGATAGATAGATAGATAGATAGATAGATGTATAGATAGATAGATAGATAGATATTATATATATATGTCACTGGATGAAGCCGGGTTGGGACTGGATTAGGGAAGACACCAAAAACAACTGCGTTTACAAGATGTTTATTTATAAACGCAATTTAAATATTAACAAATCTGACACCATTATAAACAAAAAGATAAGGAAAATTATAAAGTTCCTAACATGGAACTATCAACGATTAACTCAACAAGAAAAACTCAAAACTGAAAACATGAATTTAACAAATGGAATTTTAAAACAAACGTGAATTCCTATCACCGATCAACAAAATGAAAGTGACCTATTTGGAGAGTGATTCTCTTAAAGTTTACTCCATGATTTAAATCACAGTGATATCAGTGAGGATTAAGTCTTGGATTTATTCTGATTTAGACAATTCTTATTCGTCGTGTAAAAAATGGCGGAAGGAGGGCTTGATACCCCAACAATTATTTTTGGACATCGGAGAAATCCCGACACAGGTTTGGGTACTATGTTACAATCCTCAACTCCTACCTTTAATGTGCAAAGTAGGTGGAGGAAATAAAGAAGCTAGAACGGTAATGTAAGGCATTGGAGAGCCAAATTCAGGGAAACCTTACAAGTCTGGGAAATGTTGCAAACACCAGTTGGAATAGGAATTTTCAAAAGCCATTAGTGAGGTCAGCGACCTACGATGGTTCGGAACCGTGGGAAGACTGTATAGTTCACTTTGATCTTGTTGCTGAAATTAATAACTGGACTGAAGACCAAAAGCAATGTTTCTAGCATTAAATTTGCGACGAAGTGCACAGGCAGTACAAAGGGATTTATAATCTTCGGAGAGGAGAATGTATCAGCAATTGTTAAACGCGCTAGGCAGGAGGTTTAGGTCAGAGAATCAAATATAATTGTTCACGGTGCAACTTAAATATCTCACACGGAGGCGCGACCAAACTTTGCCAGAACTCGCTCAGGTGGTAAAACCCTTAAGCAGGAGAGCCTACCCAAAGGCTCGAACTGAATTTATAGAAACGTTGAGCCGGGATCATTGTTTTGATGCACTGACAGATTCCGACATGAAGGTTTGTATTCAGCAAAGTCATCCTGAAACCTTAGAAGAAGTAACAGAGTTAGCAGTTGAATTGGAGGCTATTCAAAGCGCAGATAAACAACGTGATCGTCGCACGACACCTCAAGTTCGAAATACTGGTGTTGACGAAGTAGAATGTTCTGCATCCGGCATAGTGGACCTCCAGGCATGCATCAAAGAACTATCCAGTGAAATCAGAAAAAATAAGGTGGAACTTAATTCGTTAAAGAGAAATCGCATTGAAAGACCCTTCAATCGGCATAATTCGAACAAGTGCTGGATTTGTGGCAGTGAGGAATATTTAAAGAAGGACTGTTCGAAATTAAAAGCCAATAAGAACAGGCAGGATGAACAGGGCAGGACGCAACCACGTAGCACTCGAATTGCAAGCAATGGATCAGGAATGTACACACAAGGCACAATGCAAGGGCGGAAAGTGAATTTTCTCATAGGCTGCCATAATTAACGGTCCCATCTACGAACAAATGTCCGACCTACACAAGCTGCATTTGGAACCGGCTGGTCGCAAATGAAAATATGGCTGATGGAAAGTGTATCCAAACAAAAGGCGAGGGAAAAATGGATATCGCGATAAATGCTATGGAAGTTAGGGTTGCGGTGTGGGTGGTAGAAATCGAAAAAACTATCAATGGAATTTTTGGTTTTGACTTTCTCCAGAGAGACCAGTGTGTCATAGAAGCTGAGATTAGTACATTTAATTTGAATGGTCAACCAGTGAAATATGCTACTGTGGATTTGAAGACCGGCAGGTGTTGCCGCGTGGTATTGGACGAAACAAGTATCATACCTCCGAGAGTGGAAATAATCATGAACTAGACCTAGAACTGCGCCCTTTTGTGCAATGCTGGTACCACCCGTGAAATTCACCGAGATGTATCAATTATTGATGGCGAAGTAAGTGGTTAATGCAGAAAATAATTGTATCCCTATTAGGGTGCTCAATCCGTCAGAAAGATCAGTTAAAGTGTACGATACGTCTGTGGTAGCGACGTGTGAGGCTGTGCCAGTTGATAACGAAATCACAGTGTTTCCATATTCTCAGACTAGCATGGTGCCGCCGCATCTTGCAGACTTACTCTAACGGTCGTCGAAGTATCTGGCTAACTCCCAGAGATATGAGTTGCTTAATTTCCTTGTACAATTTAACCAGGTATTTGCCCAGGATAAGACCGACCTGGGTAGAACATATATAGTAAAACATTTAATCGACACCGAGGAGGTAACACCCATTCGCCAACGTCCGCGACGGATACCTCTTGCGCAGCGTGGAGAAGTTAAAGTCCATATTGAGAAAATGTTGAAATAAGATGTGATTGGGCAATCCAATGGTCCAAGGACATCACCCATTGTTCTTGTTCGAAAGAAAGATGGATCGACGAGGGTTTGTGTCGACTATAGAAAACTAAATAAAGTGACATAAAAAGACTCTTTCCCCGTTTTCAGAATCGACGACAAACTGGATGCTCTTCAATAGTCGAAATGGTTTTGTACTCTAGACTTACAATGTGGGTATTGGAAGGTGGCCATGGATCTCAAAGATAGATCGAAGCCTGCATTTGTCACAGACTATGGTCTCTATCAGTTCAAGGTCATTCCCTTTAGCTTTGTAATTCGCCGTCTACTTTTGAAGGTTTGATGGGCCGAAAGCTAGAAGGGCTTTCGTGGAATATATGCCTGGTCTATTAGAATGACGTCATTGTGTTCGGCGCAGATTTCGAAACAACATTACACGACAGCAAGACGTTTTCAGAGACTGCTATCTTCTGGCTTGAAACTGAGGGCAGGAACATGTCATCTGTTCCAAAGTATTGTTTCATATCTGGGGCATATCGTGTCTCGAGATGGCATCCAAACAGATCCTGGTAAAATCAAAGCCGTACAGGACTGGCCTGCTTCTATTAACGTCAAAGAGGTGAGGAGCTTCGTGGGTCTGTGTTCGTACTAGAGAAAATGTATTCCATGATTTGCTGATATTAAAGGCCTTTGACGACATTTACGGAACGAATGTTCGATTTGAATGGAATGAGGCATGTGAGGGGTCATTCCAAACCCTGAAATCCAAATTGACTTCGAGCCCTATTCTAGCTTATTCCGACCTGTCTGATTATAACTTCATTTTGGATACTGACGCAAGTAACCTGTCAATTGGCACAGTGCTTTCCCAGAAGCAAGATGGACAGGAAAAAGGTATGGCCGACTACAGCCGTAAATAGGGTAAAGCAGATAGGAGGTATTGCGTCAGGCGTTAAGAACTCCTTGCAGTTGTCAGTGCTATCAAGCATTTTCACTGCCATCGGTACGGTAGGAAATTCGTCACTCGTAGTGATCATAGTTCTTTAAGATTGCTGACTCAGTTCAAGGACATCGAAGGCCAACTCGCACGTTGGTTGGAAACTCTTGGAACATACGATATCGAAATCGTATACCGCGGGGGCAAGAAACACCAAAACGCTGTCAGCCTGTCACGTAGGCCTTGTGTAGATTGTAAACAAATGCGAAAATTTTGAAATTAAAGATGGGAGTGAGTCACAAAGCTTCAGTAAACATCCTAACTGTGATGTTCTGAGAGGTAGTAAGGAAGACGGGCACAAGGAAGAGTCCTCGTGGATTGTAGGAATTTCGACAAGAGTACTGAGGAAGCCTCAACAAGAGGATAAGGATATCGGTTACACAATCAGCTGTATGGATAAGTCTGGTGAGCGCCCGAAAGAGCATGAAATCTCTATGGAAAATACAGTAGTTAAGGCTTTATGGAGTTAGTGGCACAGGTTGGAACTCCGGGATGGGGTTTTATACCATATATGGGAATATATGACATCCAAGCCCATTTCCTGGCAGCTTGTGGTCACTGTGGTATTTCGGGATGATGTTATCGTGAACTTGCATGTTGCCGTTACTGCTGGTCACCTTGGGGTAAACAAGACTCTTTCGAAAATACGGGAGCGTTTCTACTGGCCGGGTGTAAGAGGAAATGTTAAAGACTGGTGTCGTAATTGTGGCCAGTGTTCAGCACAGAAGAGATCGTATAAAGTTAACCGGGCCCCCATTAAAATTTATAATGTTGGTGCACCAACGGAACAAATCGCCATAGACATTTTGGGACCCTTACCTGTGTCAAATCATGGAAACAATTACGTCGTTGTGATAGGGGCTATTTCACGAAATGGATAGAAGCATTCACAATGTTGGACCAGGAGGCAGAGACGGTGGCAAAAATGCTAGTGGATCAGTTCGTCGCTCCATTTGGTGTGCCGATGCAAATTCATACAGATCAAGGAAAAACTTTTGAGTCGAATTTGTTCAAGGAGATGTGTAACCTTTTTGGGTTAGATAAAAAAGCGGACTACTGCTTTTCACCCACAATCAGATGGAATGGTAGAACGTTTCAATCAGACTAACGAGAAGATTCTTGCTACCCTAGTGTCCAAAGATCAGAAAAGCTGGGATGATATTCTGCCGCTGGCACTCATGGCATACCGTAGTGCTGCTCATGAATCAACGAAATTCTCACCAAATGAAATGATAATTGGTCGAGAAGTGAGGTAGCCTATTGATTTGATGTATGGAACTCTAAAAGAAAAGTCTTTGGAGTCCAGGAATTTTACAGAATTTGTTTCAAAATTAAGGACATACCTGGATTGTGCTCATGAGTTAGCTAGGGAACACATAAAAAATGCGAGCGAAAAGCAGAAGTGGTACTAAGACTACCGGACACACATTAAAATGTATCAGACTGGAGCTGCTGCGTGGCTACATGACCCAAAACGGAAATTGTTGATTAGCCCGATATTACAATTAAATTGGGATGGACCCTATCTTATTCTAAAATGTATAAGTGACATGGTATATCGCATTCAAAAATCTCCAACTCATATACCGCGTGTGGTTCATTATAATAGACTTAAACCATTATATAGCGACAGTGTACAAACTGGTTGAAGGACATTGTTAACACGGGAAGGAAGTACCTAACAGTGGATCTAGTGACTAAAGTGATTTCGACATGTCTGACAGTGAAACTGGCATTCCGGATGCTACGGAGTATGGTCGCGGCAAGCGGGTGCGACGCCCACCGAAGAGATTTGACTCTGGAGTGTAGAGGGATCGAAGATATGATCAGGCTCAATATAGTGGCTGTGTTCCGTGACTGTCAGATGACTTAAATTGTAGAAATGTGCAAATGATTAAATTCCCTTAGAGATACTTGTGAACTATTTTGTTGGGCATAAATGTTTAGTGCGTAAATAGGATTTAGCTGATTTAATTAAAACAAGAACTAAAGTTTTATATCTCATATTTAATTATGACATTAGTTATGAAGCAGCCTGCTATACGGGTTCTGTGCAACATCATACTATTTGCTAGTCAAAATATTCGCAGGAATATGTGTCCACTGCATATGTTTGCAGCAAGGAAGGTTGCATGCTTTTGTTAGTGTTTTAGTATAAACAAAACCATTACTAATTGTTTGCAGCTTACCGTAGATATATAATTTCGTCGTTATTGATATGTACGTCAAAGAGTAAATTGCACTTATGACTTACAATATTAATTTGAAGTTCAGAGTTTGTATGAACTTTGGCGGCGAACAGGTAAGATGAACACTTTTGCAAATACCTATATCATATTATGATGTCAATTTCCCTCCTTGTTTGTCATCAAAGTAATGGATTCTATCAACAATACATTTGCCTTTACCTAGCACACACCTGATTTTCATATCATCTTTACATGGAGACATACTACTAAGCTCATCTTCGTAAACCAATGAATGTCGACAGTTTTTATTCATAGTCGATCAATAACTAATGTACTGATAACCCTGGCTAGTGAAAACCACATAAGATATGCATACACACAACAAATGAATTGAACAGAGACTCTGAGTTTAGATTAAACATGTACAGTACATTTTTATATGTTTATCATTTGAATGGAGTTTGTGCAGTATATTTTACATGGTTAGCATTGTGATGGAGCCTGTACAGTACAGTTTACATTTTTAACATTCACTGTTCTTGCTTTGTATGCATTTCAGTCTTAAACAAATCAGTCTATTGGCATCCGCTACTGTTACGTTAAATGGCCATAACAAGGAATAACTATTGAGTTTATGCTACAACATAGAAAAGCGAAGACAAATGTATTAGCTCAGGAAGCTAGATATGCTGATACAGCTTCTCTTTTGTTTCTGTGTACAGAGACAGCTTTTATAGTTCATGAAGGACAGTGCGATTTATATTTAACTACTAATCAGAGATTGTATCTGTGGTTGCAGATTTTGATTTGAAGTAATCGTAGGATTGGGCGTTGCTGTTGCTTTTGTTTTTGCTGTAATGAGTTGATACAGACAACAATCGACTGAAGTTACATTGGAAACCTAGCGTAGACCAAGGATATACTGTGTAAAATGGATAATATGACGGAAGTGAGTATCCAAAATATCAGTCACAGTTTAGTTGTAGGTAAGTTCAAGGGTGATAGTACTGGAATGGCAATCAAGGAACATGTGGAACTGCGTCTTAAAATATATTTGACCTTGTTGGAACAACAGAGCTATAAGAACATCGAAAAGGCGAAAGCAGCTCCCAGGGTTGTTGACGTGAAGCATCTTCTGCATGATGTGTATGTAGAATCGCTCGTGAGCCACACAGATTCATAAATACACACACAGACACTAAATCTGATCCATGGTTGTGTATCGTGCACCAAGCTGAGTTTGTATCCTTCTGATAACCAAACGACATACATTCACAAACGGAATTAGTACTTACACATTCTGACACCACGCGATGGTGAATCAAAATACGATGAAGCTCAACTCATTAAAATTGAGATTGCTGGTAATTCTGTGGGAATGACTTGCAATTATTCTCCCACAAAGGCTCTACTTGGTAGACGCTATCATCGGCACTAAATTATCAAGTGAATTCTGTCCCGTTATTTCCATTCGGTCTGAAATTGCAAATCCATCGATTGGCAATACCAGTTCATTAGCACCACGGCACCCAAGTTCTAATTCCCCGTTGACTACAGATACTGAATGAAATTGTTTCCGAGAGAGTGTAATAGGGGTAGTTGTCCATCTAATGACATTACTCTGACAGATAGCCACAGCGTGTTTAAACCCAATCGTGCGTGTAATGTGATAAAATTCAGTGCTGAATTGAACCATCGAAGATGCACAACCCACATTGCTTTCATTCTCTCGGATAATATGCTCTTGTTGTGATAGGAGCGCAGCTGACCCAAACATAAATTGTTCAGCTTAATGCCGTCCAATAAAAAAAATTATTATGTGTCACAAATGAACGCAGTGTCTCATTGATATTTCCTAAAGAAAAGTTGACTGGTATGAGGCTGGTATAGTTGACTCTAAACCATATTGATTATCGTGATGCCGCCAGACAAAATGCCATCGACATTTTAGTCATTATAGTAAGAAGTGAAACAAATGGAAAAACCTAGTGCAATATTTCCATTACTCATAGACATTCCAGCGGTGTAATTTGTTGCGCTTTTTGCGGATGCAAAAGCGGCTCCACTTGTGGCTATCTGAACTGCATCTGAGATGGCTATGAAAATAGTAGCCAGAGGGAATATTCGCATACTGTGCAATAAACGAAGAAGATGTTGTAAACCATTCCCTCGTAGCTGAGCCATCTGTCTGACCTCCTGGCGTCAACCTTCCACGCCGTCTTTGGAACACTCTGAACCGCTTCCGGACAGGGCAGGGTCGTTGTATAGTCATCATCGGCCGATGGGGACAGATCATTGACTCCTCCTCGTGCTGTGGAGCTCTACAGACCATGTCACATTATGAACAAGTGTCTACTGACAAAGTTCAAGGTGGACTGCATGCTCTGCACATTGCTGATGATCAAGCTGTTAAAAGGCTGTGTACGAACTGCACAGGATAAATAAATAAATAATTAATTTAAAAAAAATTATTTGACAATCCGGAACGGCTAGCAGAAGGCCTCGTATTTTTCACCCAATCTTCATTTTTTCGCAAAGGAAAAGTTAATTAAAATATGTCCGAAGTGTTTTGTTGCGGAACGAACTTGAATCGATTATTATACGCACAAATTAATCCCGGATGGTTAAACACGATTCTTTAACATGACCTAGGACTTATTTTCTTAAATGTGTGGTAATAAATCAAAATCTTTATTTCTTTTGTCTCCTATGGGCTTGAACCACCGATTGACGTTCTTCAATATTTAGCACGAGAAGGGCAAAATCGTTTACCGTGATTTTGTTATAGTATGTCGATACAAAATGGGCTGGACAGGCCAATATGAGAAAAACATTGCAATTGAAGCATTGCGAGAACTTCAGTATATATCAATTTTATGCGAACGTTTTGACTTTACGTTCGCACTGAGAAAGTATGTTTAATGTATCAGAAATGCCTTTCAATATTTAAGGACTGTATATACCAAGATTTAAAGCAAATGTGAACAGTACTAGAAATAATACGTGTAGTCCTTGCAAGCACAGCGTTGCAATTGTTATAATATGTATGTAAACACCTAATTTCCTAATATACACGATATTAAACAACTCAGCATATGACGATTGGTTATGATACATACAACACTGTTCATGAAACCTTATTCTAAACTTTCTTATTGAACTGAATTCAATACTTCTCTTCAAGGAATTAGTACATCGTAATGGTCTACATTTTGAAGATCAAATATGATGTGAATTTAGATTTGAAATGTATGAGTGTGTATATATGTAAATATATATATATATATATATATATATATATATATATATATATATATATATATATATATATATATATATATATATATATATATATATATATGTATATATAATTTCAAATTGAACAAATGCATTGATGTTGAACAAAGATATATAAGTTGTATAATACTATTAATAATAATAATAATAATAATAATAATAATAATAATAATGACAATACTAGTAAAGCCACTCATTTCTCTAAGGATATACGTTTGGATCAGTATTAATGAATCTAGCATGCAGTCTTTAAACTATGTTACATCCAAATTAAGTCAACGCATATGTACAAAACAAACCTTTTACTTACTACAGTATCTTACAACCACATTCGATGAAACTCAAGGCATTAATCCATCCATTGTTTTGATACATAAAATTACAGGCAGATCCTTAGAGCTTCCGCGGTACTTAACACTAGTATTTCTTCACTTAATTATTTAGCCGTTAAACTTATCATGCCTTCAATTTTGTACTGGCAAGGAAAATACTGTTTAGTGGATTTATATTACAGCTATGAAAGGAGACTGTTGGGAGAATTTGCCTGCGGCCAAACCTTACGAGGTTAGTGGAATTGCAATCCGAAATATTCATAAAACACGAGCTATTCTTCTGAAATAGATGAACATCATTCCATTACAAAAAAAAAAAACTTTACTGTTGCTATTTTTCATTAACAGCCATTTTAACTTTACTGTTGCTATTTTTCATTAACAGCCATTTTTCAGTGCAAGTTAGGTTAACTAATGAAGGAATTTCCCAGGAAAACCCCGGTAAAAAGCACCAACGTATAGGAAGCTACTTGCAAGGTTTCGAACATGTTCATACTGTTCATACTGCAGATGAGGAATCTAGAAGCCATGCGGACAGAGAAGAAGTGGTCGTGATCGGTGAAGAAAAGGTTTTAAATTCATAGACCACGCGGGGGCCCTGACACAATATAATGAGTACATTCCATAACGTTAATTACAACTAAACCGGAAACAGGGTCTAGAAGTAGAAATTATACCAACAGTAAGACAACAGGGACTAGTAGTAGAAATTATGCTAGCATTAAGGCAAAATGAACTATTTTTTTATATTCAACCAGTAATAGGGCAACATGGACTAGTAGTAGCAATTATGCCAACAAGAACGCAACGGGGACTAGTAGTAGAAATTATATCACTATTAGGGCAAACGGGACTATTATTAGAAATTTTATCAGTATTAGAGCAAAAGGGACTAGTTTCAGATATTCTACCAGTAATAGGACAACAATGACTAGTAATAGACATATAGCAATAATAAGGTAACAGTGACTAGTAGCATAATTTGTATCAGTTTTGGGGCAAAAGGGAGTAGTTTTAGAAATTATACCAGTAATAGGGCAACAAGGACTAGTAGTAGAAATTATGCTAATAATAAGGTAACAGTGACTAGTAGAATAAATTATACCAGTATTAGGGCTAAAGGGACTAGTTGTAGAAGTTGTACTAGTAATAGGACAATAAGGAATAGTAGTAGACATTATACCAATAATAAGGTATATGTGACCAGCAGCATTTATTATAGCTGTATTAGGACAAAAGATCCTTTTTTTAAAATCAAACCAGTAATAGGGCAACAAGGACTAGTAGTAGAAATTATATTAATGAGAAGGTAACTGTGATTAGTAGAATACATTGTATCAGTATTATGGCAAAAGGGACTAGTGTAAGAAATTATGCCAGTATTTGTCGAAAAGGGACAAGGCTTATAAATTATACCAGTAATACAGAAACAAGG
Source organism: Sinohyriopsis cumingii (assembly GCA_028554795.2). Lineage (NCBI taxonomy): Eukaryota > Metazoa > Mollusca > Bivalvia > Unionida > Unionidae > Sinohyriopsis > Sinohyriopsis cumingii. Next base: position 94,000,876 of record CM068835.1, on the reverse strand, counting down.
ACTAGTAGTAGAAATTATACTAATAATAATGTAACTGTGACTAGCAGCATACATTTTATCAGTATTATGGCAAAAGGGGCTAGTTTTAGAAATTATACCAAAAATAGGGCAACAAGGACTAGTAGTAGAAATTATGCTAATAATAAGGTAACTGTGACTAGTAGCATACATTGTATCAGTATTAGGGCAAAAGAGGCTAGTTTTAGAAATGATACCAGTAACAGGACAACAATGACTAGTTGTATAAGTTAAGCCAATAATTATACTAATAATAAGGTAACTGTGACTAGTAGCATACATTTTATCAGTATTATGGCAAAAGGGACTAGTTTTAGAAATGATACAGGTATTATGGCAAAAGGGACTAGTTGTATAAATTATACCAGTATTAGGGCAAAAAGAAATAGTTTTAGAAATAATACCAGTAATAGGACAACAAGGACTAGTAATAGAAATTACACCTATAATAAGATAACAGTAATTAGTAGCATAAATTATACCAGTATTAGGACAGAGGGACTAGTTTTATAAATTTGCCAATAATAGGCAACAAGGACTAGTAGTAGAAATTATACCAATAATATTGTAACAATGATTAGTAGCATAAATTATACCAGTATTATCGCAAAAGGGACTAATTTTAGAAATTATACCAGTGACAGGACAACAAGGACTAGTAGCAGAAATTATAAAAATAATATTGTAACAGTGACTTGTAGTATAATTTATACCAGCATTGGGGTAAAGGGACTAGATTTAGAAATTATACCAGTAATAAGGCAACAATGACTAGTTGTATAAATTATACCAATAATATTTCAACAGTGACTAGAAGCATAAATTATACAAGTATTTGGGCCAAAGGGACTAGTTTTAGAAATTGTACTACTAACAGGGCAATTATGACTAGTAGTAGAAAGTATGCCATTTATATCGTAACAATGACTAGTAGCATACATTATAGCAGCATTATGGCAAAAGGGAGTAGTGTTTGAAATTATACCTGTAACAGGGCAACATTGACTAGTAGTAGAAGTTATACCATTTTGAGGGTCAAAACAACTAGTTTTAAAACCCCTACCATTACTATTTTCAAATTATGAATACAATTCTTAGATAACTTCTATATATGAGCCTAATTAGTTTTAAAATTAGCAAGCGTTCCAGTTTAATGTTAATTATTGAATGAAGACGTGACTATAAACAGACCTAACTATTATCTCAAGCTTGAAATTTACTGAACATTATGTGTATTTACCTTTGTCAATCATTTACTAGTATCTCTTGAAAATCTCCGTAAATGAAACCGCAACACATGTAGCCTGGATACCGTATAGACAACACTATGTATGAAAATTGTATCCAAACGTTCGTATTGAGGAACCATGGAGTAATTACCGGTATGGATGAAGTGACTATATGAGTCACATCTGCGGATAGATGAAATGAATATATGAGTCACATCCGCGGGTAGATGAAATGACTATATGAGTCACATCCGTGGATAGATGAAATGACTATATGAGTCACATCCGCGGGTAGATGAAATGACTATATGAGTCACATCCGCGGAGTTTTCCATCAACTTTTCCACTATGACTTGCCTCATCGAAATGTACAGCAAATTATGATTTAAACACTGAATTTAAATAAATTAAAATCAACAGTAAATACATCGAATTGTGATTGACATCTCGAATCAATTGCAAAATATATATCCTTTACCGAACGAATACAAGCCAATGTAGGCGGATATGACTACTTCTAATGTAGGCGGATATGACTACTTCTAATGTAGGCGGATATGACTACTTCTGCATGATGCATATGTACGACACAAATTATATTATTATGTGTAACACAAGTTTATTAGATATGAAATTTTAAAATATAATATCATATCTATAATGATGTATTTCATTTACGAGTTTTAATAAATCAAACAATCTTGCCTAGAATGTACGGTGCGCATATATCCAGGAACTGCATTACGCGTATATAACATACTTAATGTCGGTATTTTAAAACGATCACAGATTTCCTTCCTAAAATATGAAATCAAATTCACCATGGATATGGAAAAAGCGGTTGTTATATCAAAACTGTAGCTGTTTAGGAAATGAACATATCCTTAATTGTGAATCTAAAAGTTTTATTCTGAGGGACGCAAAATAATTTCAATAGTTCATGTTTCAAGATTTCATTAGAATTATTCTGAGACAATTTTTGCTAACAATAACATAACTTTATAACTTTATGCACGTGGGAGTTTAAGCGAATAGCGAACACACACACAAATATGTATATATATATATATATATATATATATATATATATATATATATATATATATATATATATATATATATATTGCGATATTATCTAAATAGTGAGCTGAATTCTTGATCAGCATTGTTCAATGGGCGTGCCAGCGTCTTTCAACATTTCTATGAATGCATGCAAGCCTTCCAATGTGTGTCACCGGTTCTTCGAATGTATGTATTCTTTCCAGTATGTTTAAATATTGCTTACATTGAGTGTTCGTAATCATTCCAATGTATGTCAATATTTCAATCCCAGCCTCTGCCGACGTGTCGGGAAATTAGCAATTTTTTAGAAAACATTATTTGTTGCAATACCATTTTGTGACATTTTCAATATGACTTCTAGTCAGAATTTTTCTCAAGCACTAAACTTTGCGAAGAAATAAAAATGTCTCACCTTTCATCAGGATTTTCCCTGAAACAAAAAACATTCATCCTTGACCTATTTCGGAACTCGCATGTAAACATCGGAAGTATCAAGGATATTTGTTTTCGATGAATAAATTACGGTTTGCAGTGTTAATAAATGGTGTGTGGGGCGTTTAGTCGTTTTCCATTTATATGTCATAGCATGGTGTGTATTATTTTTTTAGCTTTCCATGTGTATGTTACTTTCTTTCTTTCTTCCTCCAATAATGTGATGGGTACCTCTGGAACATAACCATAACATGGTATCTGGTGTCTGTGTCTTTCCCATGCATATGTCATAGCATTGTTTGTGGTGTCTAGTTGTTTTCCATATATATGTGATATCATATGTTGTGGTTACTGGTTGTTTTCCATGAAAAACGTACAGAGACGATTGTGTTGTTAGTTGCTTTCCATGAGGACATTTTAATAAAGTTTGTAGTGCTTAGTTGTTTTCGGTGACAGGCTATATCGTATTTCGTCGTGTTTAGTTTTTTTATATGCATTGGGTATATCATAAGTTATGGCCTTTGATTGCGTTCCATGTTTATCGTGTTGCCTATTTTGTGTGTTTTCCATAGCTTGGCTTTAACATTGTATGCTGGATTTAATTGCACTACTTGCATAGCTATTATCATATTTTATGGCGTTCCTTTCGTTTTCATAAAAATAATCCAAGCTATGGTATGTGTTTTTATTCCTCAATATAACATTTACACACTTCCTCGAACTTGTATGTCTCTCCTTAAGTGTAGGATAGATAACGTCAACCGGAGACTGCAGATAAGAGCCAGGTACACGTTACCCTTGGAAACATGAAATTGATATTGTGTCTGGGAAATGAAATATAGCTAATATATTTATCCAATATGCACGATGAACCTTATGCACAGCATATTTAGGATTGGATGCATGCATGCAAGTTAGTTCTCGGATTGAGACTCAACTTTAGTATCTAAACTGTACGCTGATAAACAAGTCTCTAAATTTACCGCTACGTGCATGCCTTTTTCTATGACTAAATTATAATAAGGAAGCATCACTACAACAACGGACATTCAAGCTACTAATATTGCAAATAATACCAATACGACAATAAATTCACACTACTGTTATTAATAATACCATCACCAAGACTACGACAACATGCCTCCATACTGCCACTATCTCCACCACCACCACCACTACTACGAAACATATTCTTACTAATGTTATTACTGGTATGTCGCTAGTAATGCTTAGACGTGTTATCTTTAATGTTACTCTGCTAGCGTTACATCTTGTTGTTGACCTCTTTTCTACTCCTGTCTCATTCTGCTCATCTTATTACCACAAAATGTGGTTTCATCATCTTATCTTCCTCCACCTCCTCCTACGTGAACCCCCAACTCCCAAGACAGATTTGAAACAAATCTTGTTTATAAAATAATGATTCAATTGATTTGTGGCACTAGTAAAGGAGAATGGGAGGAAAAAAATAGAGCCACTTAATTTTTATGTAAGGAATACAAAAAAGGTACACGTTCAGAATATTACTCACGTATGTGTTCACCCGCCATTGATTCGAGTGATACAAAATTAAACCCACTGCGTAAGTTTGCTTGAAATGTAGTTGATCATTATTAATGGACTATTCTCACATTTTAAAACCTTTGTCGACTATCTGATCCCACTTTTTTCTCCATCTAAATAGCCGAACAGCACCAGTTTAAAAAGCCATGCATTTCGTGTATAATACTGCCCTTTAAAGCGGAACCCATAAAACTTTAATCAAGTATAAGTGTGTAGTTTCAACTTGGATTTAGTTCAATAATAACTTTAATATGCACTGCAGTATAACTTTTTCATCAGCTACTTCTAGATGTAATTAAAGTTTAGTGAAAAAGTAAGAAGAAAAATGGAAAAGTAAAGCACATGCTTATGTGTCGAATATGCAAAAGAAAACATGACTGATTGTAGCTCCATGTGGCTGTAAACGTTTATCACAATGTCTATCAAAGGATTCGGTGATTCTAAGTGCTAATATATCTTTCTTGCAAACATTTCAGTTTGAGGTTATTCGTTTTCTGAACGATTAAACAAATTCTTCGAGCTCTGTGTTATGTTACAGAGAGTCGTAAACTTGATGCTAACATTGAAACGGACACTGTTAAACGAAGTTCACCTTAATAGAACCATTCCATTCTTGTAAATGTTGTGAAGGGCCCTCTGTTATACAAGACCCACTTTCATAAAACCACTCCATATCTTTAATTGTTGTAATGGATATTCTCAACAGAACCACTGATTTTACTTTTATTACTTCTATAAAATTCCCATAGTTGATTCACAAAATAGCAAACGTTCCCTACCACTTCGTTGATGTTACCATGTATAGAAATATCATAAAAGCTAAATTTTAACAAACCAGTACGTAAATGCAAGTTTACACGTGAATATATCTGACTAACATAATCAATAAATAAACTTTATAGAAGCGCTTGGAGATCTGTCTGTTGAAGTAATAGATACGTTTCCATTGCTACGTCAAACACAAGTCACTTGATTCCTTTTAGGTGGCCATACCCAACCGTGACTTACATTTAAGCTCTATAAGCTGACAGTTCTAGCCTCAAATATATGAAAAGCGTGTCTTCACGCAGACACTTATATATTTTAATAAGATTTCCCTATTGGCCATGACTATTTAAAAATAATTGCACATCATCATCATACCTGCAATTTTTTAAAATCACATGGAAGACTTTTATCACGTTTATCAGACCACCAAAGAAGAGAAATGGACTTTATATTGAAGGGAAAACAGAACATTCATTATGACACATTAGAAATGCTTCCTCCTCATCAAAACTCGTTAATTAATTTACTTGCGTTTTGAGAGGTCCTGACTGTGATAGGTATAAATTCTTAAATGCATTAATTGCTGCTAAAACATGCATCCATTTCTTTGATACCCTTTGTTAAAATTTTCTAAAGTCAAATAATTTGCGTGCAGAATATAGTGAACCACATTTTGGTTGAATATATTTTACATGGGTAATACGGGTATAAGAGTCTTGGGGTATTATTAGTTTTATTTCTAGACCACAACTATACACTGCTAATATGCATAATCTTCAACATTCATCCACATTTATTTAGTTTCGAAATTATCTCTATTCGGCACACAATGATCTCAGATGCAAAATCATAGACTGGCGATGTCTGACTGTAATGAACTCTGTTCGTGGCCGAATTTTAATTCACACATAGCCGTGTACAAGTATGTACTGCCAAGGCAGTGTTCAGTTTTGAACCACGAAGATTGTTTCAAAGGAACATAGGACCCAGATGAGATGGTTTCTTTAACCACTAATGTATTTACTTTGCCTGGGAAAAATAATATCCTGGAAACCTACCACAAAGAATGTTATATAATACGTCCAACTATCCTGTATTGAGTACGGACACGGAGGTTTCTGGAACACAAATTATAACCCGAATGTCATTACCGAAGCATGATTGATTGTTACCCAGCAAGTATGCGTGACGAATACAAACATATTTTGCCAGGCTGGGCCACCCAAAATAGGAACTGACCAGAGTTTCAATAAATGACACTCTACCAGTGGATACTGACCAGATTGGGTTCTGACTCGTTAACCGTTTTGCGTTTTACCTGGAAGGTCATCCGGTTATCCTAGCGTAGCTTTAGAAACAATTATGTGAGAATAAATGAGATCTAATAGTTGTCCTGAAGTTCATGTTGGACCAGGATATACTTACGGCGATAGCGGTGACAGCGGCCATACACATACAACAAAACCATGTCCTCCCACTGACGCAATACCAACATGGGAGAGGACATATGAACAAAAATCAATGGAAAATTTACACATAGTAAGTTAATGGATGGTAAATGAGTTAGTAACAGGCACGTCATCTACTGCGCCGTATATGATTTTCTCATAGCGGAAACGTTTATTTAGAAACACAAATCGGGCATTCGGAGGTACCTTGTGAACGTGGTTCGCGACAGTGGATACTCTTGTATGCCGATTGTGAATCTCCACAGTACAGCCATCTGATATTTACAAATTAACAATTAGTCCTTGTGTCGTTTGTGTTTGATTGAAAACCTGTCACATACAGATAATTTGACAATTGGTCCATGTGTTGTTATTTATTTAAATAATAACCCTGGTGACAAACATTTTTAAAATAAAAATCTGAATATTTGGGTTAGTGAATTGACAATTTACATACTTTTGATGTCCTTAAATTTTTCATCTGCGCTTCATGCGGCTGATACTATAGTTTTATTGATTATCATGCTTCCCAGACTTCAGCTTATAAAGAACGCCCGATTGTTTAAATATAGTCGACACAAATATTTATAATAATTATCATATAGTTAGAGAGGTCATAGGTTTTAAAACAGTGGCTGACGTTATATATCTGTCAGGCTATAATTTTAACTTCGGTTACATCAGTCCCTTACGCTAACCGATGAAACTGTCTGGACGGTGTTGGAAGCATTTAGTTATGTATAATGTGTCTTCAAACTGACTCTTTGATAGTGCAAGGACGTCAGCCCTTTATGGTCTGTGTCTCACGGATAATTTTACTACAGTGTGTGCTAAGGGCGATTGATCTGTTCCAGAGTGTATCAGGAATTCGGAAGTGATAACACATTCCAAAGTGGAGAAAAATAATGATATTAAAGGCTGAAAAATTGGTAATCCACAAATGTTTATGTTGCTTGGAGATTATGGTATACTGATACGTCTTTTATGAGGAGTTACACTGTATATTCAGAATGGAACTGTAGATGTTACTAATTGTGTTTCATACATTACTTTGGATATGTTTGTGAAGGGGCCAATTTCTGGCGATCTATGAAGAACACATTGGTTTGAGACCATATAAGAATTAGTTAGATTTATGGGGACAGGCGCGTATCAAATCGCTATATTTCAATGATCGGTGATGTTAATCGCCAAACTTCCGTGATCGGTAATATCTTTTCGATGGGAGAATTTCATTCTTAATTAAGCTTTTGTTTATACAGCAGCCAGACGGACTATTAGGTACAGAGTAAACTTTGATTTCATAGTCAAACTGTCACAAATTGAGAATTTTCATTGACCAGTAGTCGCAACGTAGAAGGTCTAATTGACCCCAGATTTGGCGCCTCTTGAAAAAGGCGGCAAATATACTTAATCCGGATTGGTTACGCTAAATAAGGGGCGTGTTTCCCACACTGAATGTCTTAGTGTTAATATCGCCCACATCGAAAATGTTAATCAGTCTAAGCTTTTCTGCAAGAGAAAAAAAAGTGTAAAGTAGATCCGAGAGAAATTTGGGAGAAATTTTCTCGTAAAACTGTTATCCAAGAGGACTGCTGTCGAAAGATAAGCGACTAACAAATTTGGCGGTAGAAGCGAGGAACGTTCAAAGCAAAGGGAGAAAATAGCTCCTGTGACGTATTATCACTGCGATGTATGGTGCGACGTATTCATCCTGCGACGTATGGTGCGACGTATTAATTCTGAGAAAGTACAGTGAGACGTACTTATCCTGATATTCATGTATCTATGAATCTAAGTGCTACGCACAGAGTGAGGACCGAAAGAATCAAGACCGACGGAAGTTAAACGAACAGCTGCAGTGGAAGTGGAGTGAACGAAGAAACATGTTATGCAATTGTACTAAACATTTACTTCGGTTGTCCACTCGATCCTATGATGAACTAATTATATCAGTAAAAAAAATCTTCTACTTTATTTAAATATACTTGTATATTTGTTTCTGTAACTCGGTGAAAGTTTATTTCTAAAATCAGAGTATATTCCTGATGTAATGAATTCTCACAGTTGTTTTATGGAATTGATTATATTGTTTGTTTACATGTACAGAGGCTCGTGTTGGTTTGTTCTATATATCTGCTCAGATCTCTGTCTATTAAGTTTCACCATTTATAATTATATTTACTCGAAGCGGGCAATAACATCGAGGGCGGTCAACCTCTAAATAACGAAAACCAAACTAAGCGGATACCTTGAAAGAAGGTACAATCCACCAACATACACCTCTTGCAAGAAGAGGAGACTTTGTGTAAGGTTTCTACAAAGTGGACCTTGGGTAGGGTCACCACGCTTACAATGTTAATGAACTAATTGAGAATAACAAAATTCAAGACTATATGAACTTAACAAAAGCACAATTTCTGATTAATATAGACAAATGGAATTCAAGCGTATGTTTGCTTAACAAATGCTCTCACCCTGATTAACATCGACTAATGAAATATAAGAGTGCACTTGCTTAACGAAGGCACACACTCATTGTAAGACACTAATGGTATTCAAGAGTGTGTTTGCTTAATAAATGTACACATTTTTTAATAGAAACTAATTTCATTCAAGAGTGTGTTTCCGTAACAAAGACACACAATGATTAACAGGGACTAATGTCATTCAAGAGCGTGTTTGCTAACAAAGACACACATTGATTAACAGACACTAACGACATGAATAAGTGTGTTTACTTAGCAAAGGCACACACGACGATTATCCTTTCATTACCCTGAATCGTCATGCTGTCACATTTCTAAGATGACTCATAATTTTATTGGATGGCATAAAATGCATTATAAGAATATGCAGAGTACAGTTAATCCCACGCTGTGATTTATGTAGAGTATGTAAGTACAGACCATTAAAGTGTACAAAATATTCACGATAAGTACATTCCCATTCTTCGTCATCTTTTATAAATATTTAACAGCATACATTTTTCAACATAAAAATATCCAAGATATTAAAACAGGCACACAAATTATTGATGGCTTACAATTGGATAGGGAAGACATTATAAATATATAAATAACAGCCTGATACATATGTAATTGAGACTTTAAATCATAGTATAAATTGCCAACAATTAACGCAAAAATAAGTTCATGTGCATGCTTATTTGCCATGCATAAACTGTGTCATTCAAATAATATACTGATATTACCTCTACAGGTGCTAAAACGTTGCTTAATCACATTATTGCTATTAAAATACCAGATTTGTCTCCCTTTAACCTTACTATGCCCACTCGATTAAAGGACTCTCGATAACCGATTCAAATTGCAAATTATTGAAATATCATGACACTAAAAACTCCGATTACTTGAAATGTATCATAAACGTGTGGAAACATCGAGACATTCAAACTCCGATAACTGTATAATTTTAAATAATAATAATCAGACCATGAGTCAAGAACCCTAAATATGTAATGTTCATGTATTGTGGACTATTTGACAAGGGGAAGTACTCACAAAATTTATTTCCCATTTTCAATTAATTCATGCGAACTTTAATGTTAAAAGTAACTCTTACCGTTCATTTCGCTATCAACACCAATCATTAACTTTTTCCATGCATTATGGACGGCTAAATTATCTAAAGAGTTGTTTCAAGCCACCGTCGTTAAACGCTTGCACGAATTATGGACGTCTAAATTGCTTAAGGGGTATTTGTATGGACAATAAATTGGCCTTAGGGTATTAGCAGTATTAAATTTATTGTGAAGGTGTCATACTTGCATGATACATTTTCAAACTACCGTTAACTCTGCAAAGGGGTGAGGGTGGTCTGCATGTGGAATTTTCTGTCTGACAGGTTACTTTTTATGTTACCTCACGTTGTTGCGAGTTAATATGATAGATATAATGAGGCATTTCCTATAAATCAAAACAACAGTGTTTTCGTGTCGAGCTCGTCAAGAATCTGAAATATTTGTTTTAAAGAGCCCAGCCATCCGCCGAACCATCACCACCAGCAGCAGCCAAATTAAATGCATATTTCCTTGCATAATAATAGTATCAGCCGTAAAAGAAAACCACTGTTCAAATTTGAGGGTTAGAATTATTGGGTAAATTTATTTTTAAAAAACAAGACATTACAATCCTATATCGGCCATTCAAGTAGTGCCAGTTATTGTCAAACTACCTTGCACACACAAACACACACACACACACACGCACACACATACACACACATACGCACACACATACGCACACACATATTAACTCACAAACACACATCCTAGTTCGAAGCAAAGTTACAGGCCGTCACCTCCACCCGAAATGCAAATTGTCAGTTCTTAAACAGACAAAACGATTGTATTTTTGGAATGTAAACATGTATAATGTGTACCCGCAGGTAGGCGTAATTTACGCTTCTAAAATGGTGTGTAATGTTCCCAAACGTCTCCTACTGGCACACTAGGTGTAAAATAGTGCACATTAGCATCTTATTTTCCTTGTTGAGATTTACCACGCTTGGTCCGCATTTCACGGAGACTCTAACATAAAGACCTCACTTAATATCTTATTATCTGTATTATGATAATTGTGCATCAGACTATCACATGGCATGACCACAATGTTACCTCTACACCATTCAAGCCGTACATTTTTAGTACCGTTATAGATCAAAGATACACAGCTCAGCCTGACAAACTCGGTATATTTTGTCACACAAATAAGACCAGAGTACACTACTCAGCCAGACATATTGTAACTATTTGAACCCAGATAGGCCCCATTCACACAAAATGTTATAACCTTGTGGCTACACTCGACTGAACGCGGCATATTCACTGAAAATATTTGTCCTGAATAAAGAGGTGTGCAGTACTATTGATGGTCCTAAATGAAAAATGGTACAAATCAGGTTGGTATTTTGTTTCTATAAAGGCTAACTCAAACACAAGTAAATGTTTGTCTTTTACCAAGCCATAGTATGTGCCATGAAAAATCTACTGGACGTAATCGGCAAATAGAGGGATTTTTTCATGTCTAGAATATATATGTATATTTGCGTAATGGACTAAATATATATTTGTCTGATAGACTTAAGGTATATTTACATAATAGAATTGAGGTGTATTTGTATAATCGACTTAGATTATCTAGTTATTTTACTCCAGCAAGTCTTGGGCTGATATTCTGAATGTATGTGCATGGCATGAACCTTTAAGATATTTCTTCTGCTAATTGATATTGGAACAAGCTATTCCTGGATGTTTCTTTATAAAAAGTTGTTAGACTTCTTTTTAGCAATTCCATTTTAATTGTGTGTATAGTTCCACGGCCATACGACCAAGTTAGTTTATGTTATGACTATGTTAGTCTTGCATTATCTATCATGTATCCATCATTCAGTAATTGCGTTTCATAATTCTGGTGTTCAAGTTTTTGAAACAAAACAAATCACAACTGCGATATGGAATTATATCATTGCAATCATTAAGAAGTATTATAATATGCATAATATATGCATATTAGGTGGTATTCCATCTGATTGGTTAAACTTCTTAACATTCTGCAAGCAGTGCTATCTGATTTTCATGAGGCATCGAAAATGTTCATATCTTAAATATCTCAAATGAGTTAGTAAGTATATAAATTGGGCTGTACCTAATAAACAGGTGTGTTTTTGCAGCATATGTGATGCAAACCAATAACCATATTTTATATATGGTACTGAGTTGAATTTCCCTGGTTGTGCTTGAAAACCATTTACTTATTGTTTGTGGATGTCTGATGTACACTAAAAACCTCATTATCTAGACACCTACCACAAATAATCACGGATCAATCAAAAGAATTTTCAAAAATGAAGAAACGTGACTTACATATCTTCTGGAGGTTGTGAATGAGCACATTTCAATATATTCGCTGTTAGAAAGAATGCTCGTTTACACGTTTAATATTTCTAAAAATATGTTAGTAACAACTGAAATGGATCAAAGGTATGACTAAAAATCTATGATGAAATGATCGTTCCTTGTATGTGCTGTTTGCTATTGACTGTCAGATTCTCTGTTTACAGCAAGTTAGATCAAATTATTTATGTAATTATGTAGATTATTTAATCAGCATTGGTAGCAAGCATTAAACAGTTTACTTTTCGGTAATACTGGGATATTTTTACAATGGGGATAAATATGTTTTATTCAAGGATTTAAATTAGCTTTTGCACCAAAGGTTCCTTTATGGCGAATGTACAAAGTAAGATGAGTATTAGAAGTTCCATTCTGCCCGACCTATCCATTTCTTTTTACCACGACAAGGTAGTAAGCAAATGGAACAAACGTTAATTTCCATCTCACATTTTCCTTTCAACACCTTTCCAGATCACTTTAAACCTAGGAATAGAACCCAAAAAAGTCCAGAATCTAGCACAATTAGCAACGTCTTTACTGGCTGTATTATATTTACAACTGATACTATCATTTGACAACTTCCTCCCTTTACGACAGCTAGCTTTTAAGCCGCACTGTCAAAAATAAATCAAACAGAATGAAAAGTGTTAACCCTGGATACAAATGATAATGGTTGATACTAATAGCAGGATGATTATAAATATGACAACATAATACTATCATGCAGATCAGATATATTTTCGTTCGTACATTACGATGATTTGAATCCGTGTCCATGGTAAACGGCACCTATTGCCTTTCCTATCTTCTCTATAATATGTGTTGTGTTATTAATGGCTCACTGACTGATTATAATATATCCGGTGATATTTGTCGATACGTTAAGGCTGTCATGGCATATGTTAATCTGACGACATAAGTATCCATGAAGCTGGAATTATAGCAGGACTGTTTCGTCAGCTTATGAGTGTATGACTGGTAAAGTCAGATGTAATGTGCGCTCTGAATGAGTAAATGTTTAGCAACGAATACTACTTATTGCTTAGGATACTTCCCATGGGATGTGCTACAGTTCAGTAAGAATAATTTGTTGAAGCAACTGGATATTGATTTAAAATAGCTAATGTATTGCCTGCTAGGCACAAATTTCATTTGAGAAAAAAAAAATATGTATCAAAGCTGCTTGTGTTTAGGTGTATACATCTCGTTTTGAACAAGGATCATCACAAGTACGTTCTCAACGCAAAAACATTATCCTGAAATGTTGTAATTGCCAATATTCTTGCCATTACGTTTCATGATGAAATCATGATTTGCTCTGGCATGGTGGTAACGATAGCAAATACAAATCGTACGTCTGGAGTGGCATAGGATACAATAATGTTTTAGTGTTGAAGTTTATAAAAGAGAGAATATGCAAAAGTAGTATCCAAATAGAATACACACGAAGCCATGTTTTGCTTCCTTCAGAACTGTTTATTTTAAGGGATAAATATGCACGCATTAGACTATTAAATACGCAAGTAGACTAGATTTTAGAGTGTATCATTCCTAACAACAAATAGCTAATGGCAGTTGAAAATAACTAATAATTTAAACGGAAAATAATCTCAGCGAATTGCCTTCAGCAAATAATTGAAACCTTGGTACATTTTAAGTAAGGGCTGTTTGAAACCATGTTGTCGCACCAATTTGAGAATATACAGACAGTTGATAAATCGGTATTGAAAGCGCATGCATACACAATATAATTTATGCGAATTAACGACACAGCAAATATACAAATATATTCCAATTATGTTTCTTGCGAACGTTGAACGTTGATATTAATGAACTCTAACCTTTGAAAAATCATCTTTTATAGAAAGAAAAAAGCTGAAAGAAACTAAATGGGAAAGACAATGAAACGTATGAATGTATAAAACAGCCAGTCAACCCACCCCACCATACCCCATTTTTAGCAACTTATAAGTCATAATCAAGGCTAGGGCTTGAATTCAAATTCAAGTAAGCAACCTACTCGTACATTACAAATAAGACATAAATTATGTACGTACCAAGACTCAGTCACGGACAAAGGTCAGGCACACAATACAACCTAAATGTCCATAAGAATAAGTTGCAAAATGAAATCGAAGTATAAACATATATCGTGTCAAGTGTAAAACTGATTTGCAATTACACTGATGTTATGTATTCCCTATAGGTTTTTGGCGTCTCGCCAGATTGTCAGGCATTGAGTCAGTAGAGATAATTGTACTTCCTTTCATTAATCAATGAATCACTTGGTGATCACTACATCAATCAATACCTTCCCACCTATATAATCTACAACAGTTAACATTACTTTATTCGTTGTCCGTTAAGAGGTCTCAACCGCAAACGCATGTTTACACATACACAAACACGCACACACACATACATATACACCACTTCATATTTAAAATCCTGATTATATGAGACAATTGGTCGGATATATCAACAACTTTGGTATATTGTTTAATGGGTGAATGATACTATGTCATGATATCGATTTTGACATCCGTAGATGACAAATAACCCCGTAAATAAATACCTTGCATACATTACCAACTCAGTCAAATATTATTTTCTTTTGGCGTCAGTAGAGTATTTATTAAAAAGTTTGTAAATAAATACATTAACTTCATAAGCGGTCTTTTTTTTGGATCTGCAATCGCCACCGTTATATTTACCATGCTTTCACTTGTATTTATAATTTCATTTCATGTTTATATATGCCACGCTCATGCCATTGCTAACTTCGATTGTCTAGCTTGTATGTATGCACATATATTTCCACAGCATGGTACAGCCAGTTATAAGTTAAATCTGCCATAGCAAGCTAAAAACATTAACGGCATTTTGTTTTAAAATGTACGCAGGAAATAAACTGGCTGATATGCTTTACTCATATTGCAAACAAACATTAGCGTGCAATTTACCGTATCCACTATTCTTTGAGAATGGTCTCAACAGTAGTATAATAACAGTGTGTTAAGTTTGTTTGTGTATGTGTGTGCGCGTGCGTGTGTGTAAGAGTTTGTGTCGATTCATGCAGATGAGAGCCAATACACTTTTAAGGAGATAGCTAGAAATCACATAATTACCAGAAGAAAAGAATAACATATAAGAAAAATATAAAAACATACAGATATGAAGCAACATTTTAATGAAATTGAATTCTACACAGTGAATGAAATTGCATCTATTGTGAGAGCTTATTTCTTGATAAGACTGCAAACACGTGCAGATCAAACATTGTTGACCATACAGATGTAAAAAACGGAAAATCATCATTAGTGAGACAAAATGAAGCCGATTTCCATTCTGATAAGCGAGCATATTATTATTTACATATCATCCAAAGCAAATCATTGCAAATCGATCTTCGCTGTAAACAAAACAGCTTGATACAATGACAAAGTACATTTTTTGTACTCTGTTTTCTGTAAATCTCTCTCTGTATGTATGCTTCAATAAAATACCCGTTTTGATACTGTGGGCAAAACACCACCCGATACCAACACACCTTGGTGTGACTCTGGAGTGATCATTGACATTTTACAAATACAGGAAGAAAACAGCTGCACTCAAAACAGCCTAGTCCGCAAACTGGCTATCTCAGCCTTTGGTGTCGGTGCTCAGAGTCTCAAGACATCAGCAATGGCCTTCTATTATTCCACAGCCGAGTTTTACGCTCCTGTCTGTGCTCGATCATCGAACACCAAGATAATAATGTCCAGCTCAACACAGCAATTCGCATTATCTCTGGAACACTACCTCCGATCCCTATACCATGGTTTGAATAATATATTTTTAACAAGTAATAGTTTCCTTCATGGCTGGGTACAAATAATATCATATATCTCGTATTTTAAAACGGTGTTTTCTTTCATCAACTGTTTCATGATATCAGTGTTAGAAATGTACTTGCCTTTACCGTATATTTGTTATCCACACCTGCATTTAAGTTTAGGAATATTTGATTTCTTTTTTATTCTTCTTCCTATTCCTCCACTTCTTCCAATTTATCTTATCGCATGATGAGCAGATCTTAGATCCCCTAGATACGTCGTCTACCACCCAGTGTGGATGTTGTTTCTTGTGGTTTTAGCATTATTTTTCAACACATGATAAGAGAAAATAACGGCTAGAATAATTCCTGGATTAGGAACCCTGGCAAACCCTTGCAAAAACACTGACCCACGATAAGCTACTGGCAAGCGTTCTCATATAATTAATTAGCCAATCCCTAGGCTCGAACATAATATGGAGCTTACCTCTACATATCGTCGACCATACAATGTGCTGGGAAATGCCATCAAAATGCTTTGAAAATGAATTCCAATCAACAGAATATAGTCCTCTCATATTACGTAGTTTATAAAACAAATTTTTCACACAAATCCTACAAATTCTTACTGACTCAACTTAAATGATCTTGTTAATAACTTGTTGCATTGATAAAATAATTTCAAAAGTAATATGCTGCTTATTCAAACGTGTGTCCATGAATCACCTCGGCTTTGGTTAACTATCAATAACTATTGAAGTGCATGGTAGATTGAAACGATAAACGAGGCAAATTTTATGGATAATTGTTTACACAATCATGGTATTATGCAACCAAACGAAATATCAGCTGCCTGGAGGCACATCTCTCCACAAAACCACTGACCAACCTATATTCCAATTCATTCATTCATCTAACGACTGAACAATCATTACGTCTATTCAATAATTCGTCCAGTCACATACCTACTGACCCACCTTTATGTATATTCACCTATACAACTACGCATTGGCCAGCTTATGTATTGAGTTACAAGCAAAATGCTTGAGAACACACATACATAAAATACATTCAGTTAAATGTTTAAATACGGTCGAAACCACGGGAGCTATTGAACGGCGTTCATACCCAGGCTAAGCTTTATAAACACATAGTAGGCTATGAAAATATATACATAGTGAAATACGTGTATATATTTGCAAAGTATAAAAAACACAACGTATTCATCTGCAAACAAACGTATTACTTAACCACAGTTTGTGGCTTTTTTTTAATGCTACTGCATAATTTTCTCTCCAAAGCTTTAAAAAAATTAAAATAAAAGAAATCTAATTAAAGACCGCTTGTCTGCATTGCGAAATGATGATGAAATCTGTATGTGCTAGTTTACTTTTACATTACATCAGGAATGGGTGCTAAGTACACACTAACCATATTTCGTCTTGTGAACCGCTCATGCTGCCAAACTGGTTATTGCGTCCGCCTCAGATCAGTTAGGTCGCGGGTTCAAACCACGGCCGCGTCATACCAGTTACTAAGCATGAAAAACGCATGAATACAGTTACACCTCTGTGATATATGAATGAATATATGCTACTAGTATTGAAATTTTATAAACTGCTACCACATAAGTAGCAACATTTATGCATCACCTTATTTAAGGTGCAATTTGTCAAGAGGTATCAGTAGAAAACCTGATATATATATCAATGCTGTACTCTATCTTCAACTGCACACATTTGCAGGAGTGGTACGTTTCCAACAAAAACACAGATAATGAGCGAAAAGATTAAAAAAATATTCCAAAAAACGTAGCTGAAACATTCTTAAATCCAAGTATCATAGTTATTTTATATTGGTCTATTCTCCTCGATTACGTTATATAGCCAATACATATTTTTGTAACTAAATAGGTCTCCTATGTTTTAAAGAACCAGTTTTCCTGTGTTATTGCACATCTACATCGTAGTTCTTGCCATCAAATGTTCTGAACAAGCATTCTTCCAAAACAAATCATTGCATAAATAGGTATATGTTGTATTTTAATAACATAATTGCACATTAACAAACTGTTGCCATATAAGTTGCAACATATATCTATGAAATGAGCTAACTCGTTACACAAATACATATCTATCACAAATCTAATTCCACGCACGAACCGCATTTTCAGTTCCGTTAATGGGTTATTAAATACCAGTGTGCTTAGAGACATAAAACTCAGTTTATCATAACATGTTGAATCCGAGTGTAAACAAACGGTAGAAACAAAATCGATCAAAGCTTTCACTCAGCTATAGCTTTAGTGACACACACATATACCAACAAAAAGAAGCGCAAAAAGCAAGTCAACGCAATTTCGAAATCTCTTTACGTACCCTTCTCCCGGCAACTCATAACATACATACATACATACATACATACATACATACACAAACACACACACACACACACACACATGCATACATGCATACATGCATACATACATACATGCATGCATGCATGCATGCATATATACATACATAAATACATACATACATCCACACATACATGCATGCATGCATGCATGCATACATACATACATACATACATGCATACATACATACAGACATTACAACAGTAGTTTAGTGCCGTCTGTGCTACCTTACACATTTGAAGTGTTTTGAATAATGATAAAAATTCATATTGAGTTATTATTCATTTCATACCTCCATCAACTCTGTATCAATGTTAAATCCTTTGATCACTAGGAATATTTCATTTTATTTTATCTTTGATTGCATTATTGCTAGTGCACGGTTAATATTACTCTTCCAAAGTGCGACCTAGTCAGTGGAAGATTGTTATCTGACGAGGATGATAAAGTTAAGTTCGCTCTCTCTCTCTCTCTCTCTCTCTCTCTCTCTCTCTCTCTTGTATATTTTGAATATTTCACCTTTTTCCATCAACCGTTTTATATAAAATTTAGTGGACTGAACAATATTTCTTCACATTTATTTAGAAGTATGTATCTTGTAAAAACAATTGAACATTCTTTATATTTACATTTAAAGAATTTTACTTTTAATTGCAATGATGTAGCAAGTACTAAGCTATTGAACACATACACGTAACACACACACACACACACACACACAAACGTGCGTTTGTGGCGTCTTATTCGCACACGCATTTTAAAGTGCACGATCTGTGACTATAGCATTCACAAAAATAAGACATTTTCAACAGACGGTATTATAAAAGCACTTGTAAGGCAATTATCTGGTTGTCCGACTGTGGAATTGTAGTATACATCACGACCAGCAAAGTGGATCAATCCGGTTTATATTTATTTATAGTTTAGTAG
Source organism: Sinohyriopsis cumingii (assembly GCA_028554795.2). Lineage (NCBI taxonomy): Eukaryota > Metazoa > Mollusca > Bivalvia > Unionida > Unionidae > Sinohyriopsis > Sinohyriopsis cumingii. The sequence continues at coordinate 93,981,279 of CM068835.1, read as the reverse complement.
TTCCTAATACTTGAAGATTGTATGGCACATTATTGATTTTACTGATTTAAACCTACTCCGTCATATTAACAAAGCAACTTATTTGTCCCCTAGATAAAATAAGTTAGAACATAATTCACTCCTATTCAAAGGTTGTTTGCACTGATACGGGGATATCTAGTGACATGTCAGGAAAGTTTTAATATTGTTTTATATGCAAAGGTAAATATATTTCTGAATACACTCTGGCCCCTTCTGTGGTTCTAAGCAATAAATGATTATTGTCCGCGAAAGAAAATGTTGTTGCTTAATATTTGCATTATGCAAACATTTCTAATATATATATATATATATATATATATATATATATATATATATATATATATATATATATATATATATATATATATATATATATATATATATATATACACACACACACACACAAGGCCTGCCGCAGTGACTAACAATTACAGAGGGATCTCACTTCTGAACATCGTTGGTAAAATGTATGATCGCATCATCCTCAACAGGTTGCAGATGCTGGCAGACCGTGTGCACCCGAAATCCCAGTGCGACTTCAGATCATAAAACAGACATGATTTTCTCCCTCCGAAAACTCCAAGAGCAGAGAGCAAGATCGGCCACTCTATATGATGCTCATGGACCTCACCAAGGCATTCGACCTGGTGAGCAAGAAGGACCTATACGAACTTCTGAGTAAGATCGGCTACCCCCCCCCACCCCCACCCCCACCCCCCAAAAAAACAAACAAATGCAGCATGATAATCTCTTTCTATACCGAAATGAAGGTAACAGTCCTTTATGATGTTCCTTCTTTAGACTCCTTCCCCATGAACAGTAGCGTGTAGCAGGGCTAAGTGATGGCCCCGACCGTTTCGGGATCTTCATCTCTCTGCTCCTGTCCTACGGCTTCTACTCGTCCACTGATGGCGTAAATCTGCACACCAGGTCTGATGGGAGGCTGTTCAACCTAGCACGACTGCACTCGAAAACCAAAGTGAGGTCGGTGCTCATCAGGCAGATGCTCTTTGCGGATGACGCGGCTCTTATAACCCACACCGAAGATGCCCCCCAGAGACTGGAAGACCGTTTAGTTGATAACTGCAAGCAGTTCGGGCTCACCATCAGCCTGAAAAAGACACACGACAACGTGCAAGATACCACCATTTCCTCGACAGTGTCAACCTGAAAGCAGTCAACAACATTACTTACCTAAGGGCAACCATCAGTAACACTCTCACGCTTGATGTGGAGCTGGACAGAAGGCTTGGAAAGGCAAACAGCATCATGATTTGCTCTGGCATGGTGTTAACGGTAGCAAATACAAATGTATCGTTAACTACGAGATGGAAAGGGCCTAAGACATAATATTAACCATCGTCTTCATTGTACATGTAACACCAGTCTATACTGTTATTCTAATCATTATTCCAGCTTTCATTGTGGTTCGTCTGCTATACTCAGACATAAAATATTAAGAAGAAAAAAACACCATTGGTGTAGTACGGACTGCATAAAAGAGAAACAAAAGTTATGATTACACTTGTAAAGATATAATATGTATGCTAATGTCTCAGTGCTGCCTGACTGACAAGTACTTGCTGCCACATGTGATTGGATGCTCTCAAAATTATTATACATACATCCTGATAAATATTTCGTGTATAGATTACTTTGTGGATAACCATTGGTCTACTTTAAGAAATAATAAAAAAAGAAATAATAAAACATATGTTGGTAGTACAGGTTGATGTGGTTTACCAGGCCCACTTTAATAAAACCATTTAATCGCCGTACCTGCTCAACTAAAATGTTCCTAATCCATGACAGTTCACTCTGTGTAACATAGTAAACAATACACTTGATTAGTATGGGTAAAGGAAGAGTTGCATCTCATTTCCTAAGGTTTATCTCGAGTGATTTTATAGCATGATCACAGAAGGTATTCACTGCTGTACTATTTTATGACAAGGTCAATAGCAAACTATTATAAAGCCCTGGGAGCACATTTTGAGCAATGTGTCTTTGAAAAACAGATAACAATGCAGAACAAACCTCTTTCACGTGTTTCTTTCTAAGTGACTTTATCTCGCCGGAACAAAAAACTTTCAGTCTAGTAAAAGTGAATGAATTTAATATTGGTCATTTTAGGATTGCTTTGTGTGATCCGGTTCTATACGAATACGCCTTTACAAAGCATATATACATATAAATGACTGTTCCTTGATATGGACTCTTCAGCTTTCACTATATCTATACATCTTTACCTTTATACTTACCTACTAAGAAAACTATGTATTATTAGCAAACACCTATTATCCCAGGCAAGAAAATGAGAGCTTACAGTTATGTATTGTATGGAGATACACCCTCAGTCAAGGATCAGAGATACTGTCTGTGTAAATAGCACACACACTGTCTCTGTCCCCAAGATATCTCATTTATTTTTAATAAAATTCGTCTCTCGCATTTTCTCTTTCTCTACTGTCACACTTAAACGCAAGCAATGCACGTTATATGGGTTTTTGATACGTCCACTATATAATATTTACCGGTATACTCTGTGATATATTGATTATCAATACTATAAAGGTCTTCACGTGCCTAGAGGTTGTCTACTATAAAATAAGATTAAATACGCGATTTGATATGCCTAGGGCTTGTCTAATATATAAAAGACTAAATACACGATGTGATGTGCCTAGCGATGGTTTAATGCATAACAGAATATATAAATTATATTTTGCTTCTTTATTCATTTCATATTCTGTCCTTAAAATTAATTTCCGGAACAATAAATGTCTGACCATTTTTATACGGTTTGTATATTTGAAAGAAATGCGCAAATAATTGAATTTCATAGTAAATTTTATAATTCTGCAAATATGGGTATGTGAGAAATCTTGACAGCAGCTTACGTGGAATGGTGGTTCTTATCAGGATTTCCTAGGGTTGCTCCTCAACCACTTATACGGTACGCCATGTATAGTCTATCTTGCGCTGAGTAATGGTGCTAAACCCAAAAGAGAACAATATTAAAATAAGTTGCGCTTGAAAGCTGGCTGGAGACAAGTGTACCGATGCACAAACTGATGGTTTTGAAGGAATATGGGTACACAGACTTGCAAAGAAATTGTGTGACCCCTGTTTTATCTAGGACGTCATTATTAGAAAAATAACATTGTATTTGACATACAAAAATACAATTCAATCATGGAACAGAAAGCATATTGATTTCGACTCTTCCCCACAGAAATGTTCTTCTGTAATTTTTATTTTGTTTTTATTTTCCTTGCACGAATAATTATTTATAATTCTTCCCTTATTCTATCTTTCTTTCTCTCTCTCTCTCTCTTTATCTTTCTCTCTCTCTCTCTCTCTCTCTCTCTCTCTCTCTCTCTCTCAGCGTTATATATTGGTGCGTACGTTGCAAATTTAACCAGTTGAGGTAATTCATGTGGTTTGTAAACAAGTTTCATGCACATTCGCGTTAATTGGTTGGTGAAATACCTGTCAAATAATTGTCCTGCACATCTAAATGTGTATAGTTAGTTAATATCACATCAATGAAGTGTCAAGCACATGCACATTTGTATAGGTTGCCTAATGGCACGTCAGGGATGTGTCATGCAGATGTAAATTGACATAGTTAAAAAGATATCATATTTTTGTCTATTTTAAGTTGTTTATTTTTGTTCTTTTTGGTGACGGGTGCGCTATATCGATTTCGTAGATATCTTTTTGTTGCGAAAATAAGCTATCTTAGAAAACATGTTCAATTCCAGGCAAGTTGTTATATGATTCTATTTTAACATGTTTGCTCTTACAGTTAGAACGAAGTTGTTTGCTTGTTTTATTTACACTGTCAGTAAATGTGGTCTAGTCTTCTGAACTAATTTCTTGATTACCTCCTCTTTCATTTTACAACTCGACAGGAAAACAAATCTAATGAGAAACAACGCAAACGCACGTTTATAACTAATTAAAATAAAATGGCTTGTCCTTATTCCCTTTTATATTGGTATGATGATCAATTGTCTAGGCCTTATTCCCAATTGAAATATGACCTAGCAAATCCATCAGTACATCTACACATCGATCAACTTATACTTCAGTTCATATATCCTTTGATCAAGCAATCAACGTATCATCCATTGTCAAGGTTGACCCCAATCGTACGTCTGGAGAAATATGCAAAAATAATATTCAAACAAAATACACACGAAGCCCTGTTTTGCATCCTTCAGAACTGTTTTACTTTAAGCGATAAATATGCATGCATTAGACTATTAAATAACAAGGAGACTAGATTTTAGAGTGTATCATTCCTAACAACAAATAGCTAATGGCAGTTGAAAATAACTAATAATTTAAACGGAAAATAATCTCAGCGAACTGCCTTTAGCAAATAATTTAAACTTTGGTACATTTTAAGTAACGGCTGTCTGAAACCATGTTGTCGCACCGATATGAGAATATATAGATATTTGAGAAATCGGTATTGACAGCGCTTCCACACACAATATAGTTAATATGAATTAACGACAGAGCAACTACAAACATATATTGCGATTATGTTTCTAATTTGCGCACGTTAAAAGTTGATATTATTGAACTCTAACATTCGAAAAGTTATCTTATATAGAAAGAAAGAAAAAGGAAGGAAACTAAATAGGAAAAGACAACGAAAATTCTGAATGCATAAGACAGCCAGTCAACCCCCCCACCACCACCACCACCACCATTTATAGGAACTTCTTTCATAATCAAAGGCAGGGCTTGAATTCAAATTTAAATAAACAACCTACTCGTAGCTTACAAATAAGATATAAATCCGGTGCCAAAACTCAGTCAAGGACAAATGTCAATAATACAATACAAACTAAACGTCCATAACTATACGTTGTAAAATGAAATCGTCGTATAAACATATAACGTGTAACGTTTAAATCGGATTTGAAATTAAATTGATGTTATGTATTCCCTATAGGTTTTGGCTTCTCGCCAGACTGTCAGGCTATGAATCAGTAGAAATAATTTTGCTTCACTCTTTAATCAATGAATGACTTGGTGATCACTACAGCAATAAATACCTTTCCACCTATTCAATCTGCAACAGTTAACATTACTTTAGTCATTGTCCTTTAAAATGTCTAATCCGCAAACGTATGTTTACACACACACACACACAAACACACACACACACACACACACTTACATATACACACTTCATATTTCAAATCCTGATTCTATGAGACAATTTGTCGGTCATATCAACAACTCTGATATGTTGTTTATACTGGATGAATGATACTATGTCAAGATATCGACTTTTACGTACGTAGATGACGAATAAACCCGTAAATAAATACCTTACATACACAACCAACTCCGTCAAATATCAGTTTAAACGTCAATAGTTATTAATAAACCTGTAAATAAATAAATTGCCTTCAAAAGTTGCACTTCAGATCTGCAATCGCCACAGTTACATCTACCATGCTTTCATTTGTGTTCATAATTTAATTCCATGTTTCTATAGGCCATGATCATGCTATTGGTAACCTCGGTTGTCTACCTTGTATGTATGCATATATATTTCAGTGGCATGATACAGACTGTATGTACGCATACATATTTCAGTGGCATGATACAGCTTGCATGTATGCATATATATTTAAATGGCATGATACGCCTTGTATGTATGCAGATTTATTTCCTCGGCATGATACAGCCAATAATAAGTTAAAACTGCCATGTAACTAACAACATTAACGGCATTTTGTTTTAAACCATACGCAGGAAATACAATGGCTGATGTGCTACCATCATATTGTAAACAAACATTAGCGTGCAATTTATTTTAGCCACGATTCTCCGAGAATGGTTTCAGCTGTAGTCCAATAGGAGTGCGTCGATTACAACTATTGTGAAAATAGTCAGGGCTTATTTCTTGATAAGAATGCAAAACAAACACATCTAGATTGAGACATCTGCAATATTAAAAACGTTTCGGGTTTGGCACGAAATTGCTCAATAACCATATCAACTTTTGCTCAAAATGAGTTGACCATAAATATGTAAAAAACGGAAAATAATCCTCAGTGAGTCCATTCTGATGTGCAAGCATATGTACCTATTAATCAAACCAAATCTTTGCAAATCTATCTCTACTGTAAAACAAAGGTGTTTGAGACAAGGGAAAGTAAAATTATTTTGGTATGCTGATCTTTGTAAATCTCTCTCTATATATATTCTTCATTAAAGTACCCTTTCTCATATTGTGGGCAACAAATAAAACACCACCCGACACCAACATACCTTTGTGTGTCTCTGGACAGATCGCAGACATTCTACAATCACATGAAGAAAACTTCAGCAACACTTAGCACTCGAAACAGCCTACTCCGCAAACTGGCTGCATCAGCCTGGGATGCCGGTTCTCAGACACTCAAGACATAGCACTGACCTTCTGTTTTTCGGCGTCCAGTACTCAGGAACATTCCACCTCCACGTATGCGTTGTTATGAAGCAACCACAAAAGTGTTGGCTAAGGTCTATGCCCGTTTAGAAGCTTCCACTATACATAGACATCAACACACATCCAGCAGTCCCCTTGACTTCAAAACGCCCAAACTGGTTAGGTTCGTTGCCGGAGGACATGACAGTTGGTTCGGCATTGGGTGTCGATTGGTCTTCAACAGACGTTGTAAACCACTCCCTCGTAGCTGAGTCATCTCTGTCCTCCTCGATTCAACCTTTCACGTCATATGTGGACCACGCTGGAGCAGTTTCGGACAGAACAGGGTCGTAGTTCAGTCAGCCTTGTCCGATGGGGCGAGGCCACTGACCCTTCCTGTTGCTGTAGAGCCTTACAGACCATGTCACACATTGCAAACTGACAAAGTTCCTCCTTGGACTACAGGCTCTGCCCCTTGCTGCTGATAACGCAGTTAAACGGCTAAGCAACGAATGCACACGATAATATACATACATACATACATACATACATACATACATACATACATACATACATACATACATACATACATACATACATACATACATACATACATACTGAAATACCTATAGAATAGTATATTTGTTAACAGCTAACATTTTCCTTCCTGGCTGGGTGCAAATGTTATTAAATCTCTCTTGTTTTAAAATGTTGTTTTTTTTTCGTGGAATGTTTCATAATGAGTCATTAAAATGTCTCATTGTTAGAAATTTAAATGTCATCACTATATATTTTTATCCACACCTGCATTTAAGTTTAGGAATACTTCGTTTCTTTTTTCTTCTTCTTCCTATTCCTCCTCTTCTTCCAATTTATCCTCTCTCATGATGAGGAGATCTTAGATCCTCTAGATACATCGTCTACCACCCAGTGTGGATGTTGTTTCTTGTGGTTTTGCATTATTATTTCAGCACATAATAAGTAAACGTAACGGCCAGAATAATTTGTGGATGAAGAACCCGGGTAAAACCCTGTAAAAACCACGGACCCACGATAAGCTACTGGCAAACGTTCTCGTGTAAATCACTAGACAATCACTAGAGTGGAACACAATATTGAGCTTCTCTGTATATATCGTCGACCACCCAATGTGCTGGGAGGTGCCATAAAAGGCTTAAAAAACGAATACCAATCAGCAGAACGTAGACTTCATTTATTAGCTTTTTATAAAATAATTTTCCACACAAAATGTACACATTTTCACCAATTATGCTTAAGTGATCTTGTTATTAAATTGTTGCATTTATAAAGTAAATCCAAAGGTAATTTACTGCTTCTTTAAACGTTTGTCTATAAATCATCGCGACTTTGGTTAACTCTCAATAACAAGTGAAGTACATGGTAGATTGAAACGATGAACGAAGCAAATTGTATGGATTATTGTTTACACAAACGTGGTTTTATGGCATCACACAAAACGTCACCCACCCACCGATTCATCTGTCCACATACCCACTGACTAATCTATATGCCTATTCATTCATTTATGTAAACGCTGACCGATCATTACGTCTATTCATCAATTCGTCCATTAACGTACCCATTAACCCACCTTTAGGTATATTCATCCATGAATATACCCACTAGCGAACGTTATATCGAATTGCAAGTAAAATGCTTGAGACATACACACATAAAATAAATTCAGTTAAAAGTTTAAATACGGTCGTAACCACGGGTGATGTTGAACGTTGTTCATGCCGTATCTAATCTTTACAAATACTTCGTAGGCCATGAAAACATACATAGTGAAATACATGTATATATTTGTAAAGTATAAAAAGCACGATGTAGTCATCTGCAAACAAACATGTCATTTAACCTCAGCTTAGGGATTTGCTTTTTTTAAAATGCTTCTGCATAATTTTCTCGCCAAAGCTTTAAAGAAATTAAATAAAAGAAATCACATTAAAGACTGCTTGTCTGCATTACGAAATGATGATGACATCTGCATGCATTAGCAGCAGAGAGGGCAAACAGCCTCTAAATGGTTCACCCATATTTTCGCAAAATACGCCTTCCTGGAGAATCGCAAAAGAATCGCGATTTTTCTAAGAATCCGCGTTGAGACGGTGTTGTTCAACGAACGTAATAGACTCCAACTTGACTTACTGTCTATCGCGATTACCAGCGATACATCAAAGGAAAATACGCGATTGTGTCGGTGCCAATTCGGAGGCAGCGCCCTCTCTGCTGATATTATCCATAAATTGTATCAAAACCAACTCGGTATCGTGTTCGAGGATCATGTAAGTTTATCGTGATAAATCCGTGTGGGGTTGACTGAGCACGACTAAATAAATTCCTAAACTTATTTATATCCATATCACCGCTACACCAGGTCTGATGAATATTTCGTAACGTGTGAGTATCCACTCCACAGCAAGAATATTACAATTATCCCTGATCACTTCTGGTATTTGTGTATACCGCTGGGTTACATAAATTACATCTTTGTTGTTTTTGTGTCTGCCTCTGGAAAATATGCTAGCAGGATTTTATTGTTTATCAATCATTACATCATCGTACACGACTAAATTGTTAATAAAACCATCAATGGAATCAACACTCAGCGCTTCATTGATATCAGTAACAAACTCGATAACATCATCGCCGTTTTCATTTAACGATTTTGCATTTTCATTAAAATCCTTTAGTACATCATAGCACCGCTGGTCATGTACAGACGGAGCTACCAAATACAACTTATCCCACCTGAGCCATCTCATTATCAAATTAAGTTGCAGTTGTGTTTTGTCACTTCCAGATGGTCCAATTATGATCATACGAACAGAATTTGGTAGTGCAACATGATGCTTGACTGGTTCTTGTTTTCGTGTTGCAGAAAAATCAATTACATTGCTGATATATATATATATATATATATATATATATATATATATATATATATATATATATATATATATATATATATATATATATATATAAAGAATATGGATTTATATTGTGTGAAATGCAGGACACGTACCCCAACAGGTGATCTAACAACCATTACAACAAAAAATAACAGATCAGCGGTTACGGGTAAGTGTGAACGATGCGGCACAAAAAAATTTTAATTTATTCCCGCTGACAAGTCAGTGCAGTCGGATTTATAAAAAAAAAAAAAAAACGAGGAGGTGATATTACAGCAAAATTAGGAAAGTTACCCGGAACTCCTTGGGCTAAATATCCAGGAGAAAAACATCTTCCAGGATATAATTATTGCGGCGCTGGAACCCGACTTGATATCAGACTTGATAACCAAGACCAACCAAAACCAAACGAGGAACCAATAAACGCTATTGATGAAACGTGTCATGCTCATGATGTAACTTATAAAAGTAAGGATCTGCAGCAGCGACATCTCGCAGATGTGAAATTAATTCACGCGCTAAATTCCATCACTGATAAATCTTTCAAGGAAAGGTTAGTTAGTTGGTTAATAAAATCCGCAATGAAAGGTAAATTAGCGCTAGATGCTGGTAATTAATTATAATGGAATCGATTTATTATTCCCCAAGAGGATATTGGAAGGGTAACGCAGCGACTAGTAAACTCACCGAAGCAACAAAAGTCACACGTGTCACTGCAAAAAAAAATGGTTATCCCGACAGGCAATATGGCAAATTTATCTACCACCACCTAAGCAAATTCAATTTGCACATTTTAATGTTAGTATTCCTAATGAAGTTCATCAAGCTGATATATTATGTCTACCACATGATACCGTTAAAATCCAAAGACGTCAAATATCATACAAGTACGCGCTAACTGTCGTTGACGTTGCAAGTAGATATAAAGAAGCAGAGCCGTTGTCAACAAAGACAGCAACTGAAGTAGCTTCTGCGTTTAAACGAATTTATCAACGAGGATCCTTGCGATTGCCATAGTTGTTACACGCTGATCCTGGCAAAGAATTTCAGGGTGCAGTATCATCGCTGATGAAGCAACGTAACGTCACCATCAGACGAGGACATACTGCAATTCATCGTGATCAGGCAATTGTTGAACGATTTAATCGAACACTTGCAGAGCGGTTATTTGGATATCAACACGCGAAGGAATTCAATCAGGACAAGAGATCTCGCGAATGGGTTGCAAGATTACCAAGCGTGATAACCGCGTTAAATAATGAGATTACTCAAACAACCAACATGAAACCTATTAGCGCAGTCACAAAAAAACATATACTCGTACAACGACGTGATTTTTCAACACAGCCAGTGCTGGGCAATGACATTGTGTGCTATTTATATGAGCACGGTGAACTTGAAGGCGGTTAAAAAAAGAGCGACTGATCCTATTTGGAGTATTACGACACACAAGATATCTAACATAACAAGATCCACGGGTAGACCAGCAATCTACAGACTGGATTCAACTGCTCCTCAACGTGGATTTACAGGTGAACAATTACAAGTAATTCCCGAAGACACACAATTACTGCCTAAATCACTAAACTTGCGCCCCTACGTCGATTACATTCAAGACAGGTCAGCATCACATTTTCTCGTGTATTCCCGAGACTGCTATCTTTTCTCTCTACGGTAAATTGTTTCGGATTATTACTCGAGTACTGCCATAACATTATACAATTACAGCTCGCACAGTGATTATTCTGCTGCTGCTTTAGCGCGTTGATAAATTCAACGTCGAGATCAAAGTTGCGTTTGTTTTTTTTGTGTCACTTTGTTTATAACCAGCCAATTATTTTCTTATTGTATCGTTGTCAATATCATCATTGATCACTGACGAGTCCATGACAATTCTCCGCAACTGAGATATTTTTCTAACTCTAGACACTGCAAGATAAACTAAATTTGACCATTCGATACGATCATCAACGATCCAAACAACTGTATCAGTAATAGTTAATCCTTGAGATGCGTGAATCGTCATTGCGTATCCTAGCGTCCACGGGGATTTATCAGCGTGTAGAGCATCCTCATCAACTGCGACAATATCATTCAACACAAGATTCTGTATCCTTGATTCGTTCTGTCCTGGTATATCAACGTCGATATTCTGCCGTCGCGTATCAGCTGGTCTGTAGCACAGCGGCACTGGTAGCGTTGGGAATTTTTCTTTATGTAACTAAAACAACCGCCTTTGAAGTGTGTCTCTGACTATCTTTCTACTTGCCACTATTAAATCGTTTGGTCTCCATGTTTCCCAAAAGTCGTTCATAGAGGTTTCTGATATTATTTTACGCGCTATTTCACATTGACTTTTATTCGGTTGTAGTCTGATTAAATTTTTTAATTCCTTTAATTCTGCATCAAGAGATCTGTGATCATCAGTAATCTCCGAATAATAATCAACAAAATTCTTCAACCAATCGTGTGGAGATGGTCCAACAAATGGAGGTGGCTGACCGTGATCCCCGCACATAACCACTGCAGTATTTTTTGTCAATAGCCAATCAATAAATGTTTTTAATGTTTCTAACGGCACTGTGCACACTTCATCCCAAATAATAACTTTTGGAATATATTTCTCTCCCATTCGGTCACGAGTCCACACACCACCGCTGTATTTGAAAAAGCTGTGATAAGTACAAGAACTGACTCCTCGTTGTTTCATCTCCCTGGCAAGTCTGTGTGTTGGTGTTAGCACAGTCATATCTGAATTTTGTCGAAATAATTCGGTCACTCGAGTTGTCTTATCAGAACCACCCGACCTGTTCAAATAAATGGTTTTGTGTCTGCATACTGGATCATACACAGACGGCACCAACGACAATTGTGATAATTCTGATTTGCAATTACTATCTTTAATCGCAACTTCAGCGGATTCACAATAACAATGTAACATTTCTTGTTTTCTTCTCCACGAACCCCATGATTCATTAGTGTTTGTAAAACGAGCCAATAATTCTGAATATCTTTTATCGATATAAAATGAATCCTTAGCAACTCTAACTGCAGTGTCAGGAAATCTGTTTATCATCGATAGCAAATTTATAGAAACTTAAGCAAGCATTGAAGATCTTAGATGTGTGTACTGAGGTGATTCTCCATCAATGTAACTAACAATTTTGCCTAACTTTATCCCGTCGGATAAGTAAACATCTTGTCGATCACAAAATATATCTTTCTCTGCTGCATCAGCGACCACAAATTTATACTCGGCGGGATCCATAATCAATCTTCCGTGATGCCGTTTATGATCATATGCACCACCCTGAGTAAATTTACCGATTGTTCTTCTACCGAGATCGTTTGCTGTTTTTTCACTGTTGCTGAGTTTAATCTTAAGAATATTAGGAGCATCATTAACAATGACATCAACAGGAGTATTTGGACATTCCTGCTTGTATTCTTCGATGACCTCATCTACACTGATACGCTCCGGTTTTGGTAACCAAACCGAAGTCTGCGGCCGATATGATATAATTGCTTCACTGACCGTCAACGATATTAATACGTTACTGTCAAGCATATATCGTAATAACACTATTGGTGCCCGACGTTTCTCCTAGAAGTGTCTACCAAACCAAATATAACAGCACGGATGAAGACTTTCAGCGAATTCAAACGACACCACACGAGCAAATCCTGTCAGATCAAAATCGGATAATGGACCATTAATTGATACTCTTACCATCTCATGGCAAGGATGACCAAATCTTTTAGAGTATTCGTTACACTCGCCCTTCCCGAGAAAACTTCCCGGATAACATGCGACCATGTCCACGGAAATGACATCCTTGTGGATATATTCGGTATTCCACAAACCGCCATGTCCATATTCAATGCAGCTTAATTGAACATCTTCGAGAAACTCAGCGCGTGTTGTCTCCATGAATTTTTCTCTATCGCGGCGTGGGCAGCAACTGACGAAACTGTAAAACAATTAGTTAATAATTGCTCAGTCTTTTCTGAACATCTCTGTGCGAGTTTTCTCATTTCTTCGTGTAGAGATTCTTTAAGATATAAATCGCCGTTGGGTCTTACAAATTGATCATACTCGCCATCTTCGGAACTTTTAAACAACCACACTGACACGGGATCGTTTTTACTTATCCGGTTGATAGCATCGAACATTCCACCCCAAGAGTTCTCTGACGAGTAATATCTCACAACACGATCTCGTGGAAATATTGTTACTACACTGGTCCAAGCATGAACGTTATGGTCGATAATTTCAATTGGTGCTCCCTTTGACTTACTGGTTGATTCATATAAGACCTTTCCCGTTAACGTTTTTACTACCATTGGAAATTTCAATTTACTTGATAACTCAGCGACATCGTTTATTGACGCTCCTGTATCCTTAACCGATTCAGCCCACTTCGCTATTTTTTCAGGTCGCAGATCAGTTAAAACATTTCCACGCTTCGCATTTGTAAAATATTTCATTACTCGCTCAGCTACACAATTCAGCTTTGAGAATCTCATCGGGACAAGATCATTAATGTTAGGTCTATCATTTAGTTGATAAATTCCATAAACAACCGGGGTCACAGGATACGATCGAGCATAATATGGTCTGTCAATTCCAGTTAACATTCCTGGTTTGGAATCTTTACTTAACACAGCGGTTTTTCCATTAGCAAGGACAGGGTCACGTTTGTCACGGATAATCCACGTATCGGAATCTGCTTCTACAATAAACTTTATTCTGAAAAGATATTTCTTATTGGGGTAATCGATAATCGCTTTCGCTCGTGTATCGTTCATTGTAGCATCAATGACAGAGTCGACACCTTCGTTGTTGAGTACAATTTTGAATGTCGACCACACGTGAGATGCTCCGCGAGTCAGGGGTTAGTCCGTCAAGACCGAATCTAGAAGCTTTCCCAGCTTGATTTTGGATAATCTCTCAAACTCATCCATATATAATTAAGACAAACATTTAAATACAAAATATTATATATACAATGTCTCAAACAAGAGATCAATGTAAGTGGCTTATGGTAGGATCTGTAACTCCATGTGGCAAATCCTCGTAAACGAATTATGTGGGCAACTTTCACAATGTGTTCGTAATGGTAGTTTAGGACCAATACCCTGCTTACGATGTAGTGTCGGAGTCCGGAGCAAGACACAGTTATGTGCGATTGCGATGGTAAGCTATACAGGGAACTTAAAAGATATTATGATTATAAAAAACAGACTCTGTCAGGGGCAGAGTTATAGCGTGTGAAGAGGATTATCTAAGTTTTCAGACAAATTATCAATTAGACAAATAAATTATTGTATAAATGAATCAAGAATTTCTCAGACATTCTATCTTTAAGAACTACGAAGCGTCTCGTGATGGAATAGTTAGGCACGGTATGTTGAAAAAAATAGTTGGTATTGTTGGTAATGCTGGTTATCTACAGTTCAAAGTTGGCAATAAAATATATTACAATCATAGGTTTGTATTTGAATGTTTCTTTGGAGAGATCAAAGATGGTCTTGTGATCGATCATATTGACGGAAAAAAGTTAACAATAATTTATCTAACCTACAAGCTATCACACAACGCGAGAATGTTGCACGTGGGAATGCTGGGGGGGGGGGGAGGAGAAAGTCTAAGGCGGTTCAATTTTTAAATATAGCGACCGGCGAAGAGAGAATTTTTCAATCAATGACCGGAGCTGGTGAGATTTCGGTATTCACTCGTGTTCAGTCCGACGTGTTGCAGTTAAAATAATCAAATCAACTTTTTCATACCAGTTTGGAAGCTGGATTTCGTTTTGCTATATAGACGCAGATAACGGAGATAACTCTGCAACGATTGTGTAAAAGCCAATTATCGAATTCCCTCCCTTAGGATTGCGCAACCCACGTCATTACCTTAACAAGTGATATATTATCCAGAAAAAGTAGAACTAAATTCTGGATCTATTATTTTTTTTTTTGGTGTGGCGAACCGTCTATTGTATACACACTACAAGTAAACAATTATCCGTCCTACCTGTACAGATTATAACACGGAAGTAAAACATCTCATTACTTCCCGTAGATTTTAACACGGGCAGGCGTAATTGTTTATTTACAATAAATATTTTTTTCACAGACAATATCCTTATTTTATTAAATTCGTTTGCTTTCTTGGTTCATCTGTATCTTTTCCTGCGATTATATTTAAGAAAAAGAGAAATATTCTGCCATCACAATATAGATTTATAAAGAACATTCAGACGGCTATGTATCAATCACTAGCCACCGTAGAAGAAACGCGAATAAAGGAATTTGTTTCGTTCTCTCGTGCAATTGATAAAATTAGGTCGGAATTATGTCTCGAATATGAAGCATTAAAGATAATTAATTCTCGTTTGAGACAATTAAGAAAAATTATGTCATATCGTGAAGCGATCGAAAACGAAAGTTGATTGTATCAAGTACGTGGAAATCAGGTACTTAGAAATGAAATCGAAAGTAAAAAATAAATGTCTGATTAC
Organism: Sinohyriopsis cumingii; assembly: GCA_028554795.2. Taxonomy (NCBI): domain Eukaryota; kingdom Metazoa; phylum Mollusca; class Bivalvia; order Unionida; family Unionidae; genus Sinohyriopsis; species Sinohyriopsis cumingii. The sequence continues at coordinate 93,965,359 of CM068835.1, read as the reverse complement.
AGTAAAATATATATATATATATATATATATATATATATATATATATATATATATATATATTGTTTTTCACTGACAATATTATATTTTTTTCACTGAAAATTGCTGGATTTGCACGATTTGTACTAGTAAATACCCTATCAGATTTAGCAAATCGGTCGATTTCCATGATATTTACTAGTAAATACCCTATCAGAATTAGCAAATGGGACGATTTCCATGATTTTGACTAGCAAATGCTCTATCAGAATTAGCAAATCCGACGATTTGCACGATTTTTACTAGTAAATACCCTATCAGATTTAGCAAATCGATCGATTTCCATGATATTTACTAGTAAATACACTATCAGAATTAAGCAATTCGACGATTTGTATGATTTTGACTACCAAAATACTTTCCAAATTGAGAGCGTTGACAGATTTTCAGCAAAAAAAACAATTTCTTATAATTCTGAGTGACAGTCAATACAAAAATATTCACTTAACTGCCAGAAGAATTTTTCTTGAATGTGTTAATAGTTTCACTATTAAGATGGAAATCTTTACGATTTCACAAGTAAATTAATATTTATCGCTTTATTCCTCAAATCCAATAAGTGGCCTAATTGGTCTGTTAGTTTAAAATTTATTTTTGATAACAGTGGATTATGGCATCGTAAATAGACCGGATTGATCGGCTCTATCACAATCAAAAATCCCGGTGGTTCTCTTGGCGTGAATGAATACAGAATGAATCCTTGCTGGGCTTGATTTGATATTGTTGTGTCCGTACTGTAGCTGTTATCGATTACATCACACACAAGACTGATCGCGACCACAGTAGTTATATTTGTGATTTCCAGGGATACATGTCGTCCTTGCCCTTCTGGATCATTATTGTGCCGGAGGATATTTGCCGTTGACATTTTTTTTTTTTTTTTTTTTTTTGTGTACCATGTAAGTATGTCATCGAAGAACTCATCGATGATTTTGTTGGTGTATTTTTTTAGTTTGTCTGCGTTATACCCGGGAAATTCAAAATTCGGTAGATCTGCTTCGTTATGTTATATATAGTTAAAAACTGTTGTTTATTCCATCCCACTGCTGTTTGTATAATAGGTTGATGAACGGTTTCCATATCGAATACAAGCTGATTTAATATTTCAATTTGCTTAATAATTTCATTTTTTGCCGACGACGTGTCAAGGAGATACTCGGTAAATAATTGACGTATTTTTTTTGCGTCTCATGCTCGCGACTAATATCTTCAAAAGTAATTTTGATATATTGCCCGAGATACGGAAGCAAAGGTGATCCATAATACCACCCCCAAGGTTGATTACCACTCGATATAAAAGCAAATCTGCCATTATTCGGTTTAATATTATGACTTTACATAACGGATTATTTTCATATTTTGGAATATAACTATGAAACGATCTTTTGTCGGAGGTAAAATCAGACTTGTTCGGTTCTGATAACGATGGAGGCGCCTCGGTGGGATTTCAGGCCATCCTAACACTGTTCTCATCGAACTCTGATATATATCCACGGCGTAGTCCGGAAAGTTTATCTCAATTGCAGAAGACAGCGTTGGTTCATGTGCTGTTTTTGCTATTTTGGATTCTTTCCCGGTGATATTTTTTATTCGACGTTGTAATTCCTCATTGATTTCTTAGATTTGATAGCTCCCGGTTGGTATTCTGACAATGTTCATTCGGGCGTACCATCTGGTCGGTTTTTATTGACAAACACAAACGAATCATTTGCTGGTAATCCGCCAAATAATTTTGATCTGATATTGGGCCAGCTGTTGTATACTCGCAACTGCGCCAGCGCGATCTCGCTTACCGGAATCGCAGTTGGAAAATTAATACTGAATTCAGGTTTGGCTGAGCTTACTGTTATCATCGTGGTTCTTACTGGAACTGTATTTGCGGCTATGTCGAGCAATGCTCGATACTGAAGTGATTCTGTCATTATTTATATTTTTTCCTTCAAAACGTGGGACTGCTTGCAGTCTTCGTATGGTTTTGCCATGTTTGCGAATTCGGAATCTGATATTATTTCATCGTTGAGGCTTGATGATATCAGCGACGATAAATTTGAGTATCCTGCTGCTGCGGTGTTTAATCGTGTAACAGCGTCGTGTAGTTTTGTGTTCGTGCACGTTGATATCTTTTTCGCTATTATATTAAAAACACGTGCGATTGCAGCTCATGATGAAACGCATATTGTTACTGCGATTGCAGTTGTTACTGGCGTTATCGTTGATAATATTACTCCAGTGGATGCAACTAACGCGGACACTGAGTATACTGCAACGTCTACAATGACTGCTCGTCGCTTATATTTCTCTACACGTGCTGTGCATTTATCGATGATGGCTTTTAACTCTGATTGCCATTCCCGTACTTGCTCGTATCTATATTGCTGGACCTTTGACTTTGTCAATGACTCTGTTAAGGACTTTGTCATCAATATTGTCGTTGACGCTATCAATGCCATTTATTATTTTACGCAGTATCCAATTGAGGTGTTTCAGCTACAAATTCCAAACACCTCCAGTAAGATGTTGCGGTTAATTTCTTGCTGGCGGATTCCAGTATAAACGTTTCTTCGGTTCCGCTATCTAATATGATAGTCACAACACCGGAAAACTTGTCAGTGGAATGTCTCCAGGGATACGTTGTAAATATCTCAAATTTTGCAGCACTGAACACAAACAGTCTATACACTCCAGTGACTGTTGCGGTATATTTGATAGTATTATTTTGTTTTGAACATGTTGCGAATCCAGATGATACCGTGTATACTATGTTGTTAATATGCCCGGGAGTAACTCCAGGTGGGATTTTAATCAGACTAATTGTATTAACAATCTCAGGAATTCCACTTACGACATCTTCGAGTGTTTTCTTGATTGTGTCAATGTTAGTTTTGATATCAGAAAGTTTTGCGTCAATAGTCAATGAAGTACCAAAGAATTCTTCTGCGGTTTAATTAATTTTTCTAAAGTTTCTACGGAGATTTGCAGACTCGTTTACGTGAACGTCATACTCAGCCTGCAACGTGGATATTTTACCGTCAACGGTGCTGTAGTTAACGTCAACATACTTTTTCGTCGCGGCATCTTCGTCGGATGTTGGATCTCGTAGCACCGTTACCTTGTTTCCATTCACGCTGAGTTCACCTGTTATTGTGTCGCCGGTATTTTTCACGCGATTAGAAATAGTTTTTGCAATGTCATCTTTCATGCAGGCAATTGATGTACTTGAGTCTTTGATTTTTCCGCTGTCAGCGAACACAGGGATGTTACCCGGGTTAGCTCCAATAACTCTACGAATTATTTCATGCCATTTGATATCGCTGATTTTTAGTTTTCCGTATCGGTCCTGAAAAATAACGACGTCATCTGGGTCTATTCCGGAGAGAGATAAAAGATTGTCAACGTCATGTTTAGTTGCGTATTTTGATAAATCCACATCGTCGCTTTTTTTTACGCCTGATATGATCACGAGATCTTCCGTAAATATCAACCATTATTCTTTAGGGATTGTTTAAATTTTCCGCGTTATACTCGTGCACGACTTCGTGAGGTGGTTTGGTTGATTTTGATAACGCTGCAAGCACGTTAATTACTTCACGGCCACATATTGGTGGATCGGTTAATGTTTGTGTTGGTAACGTTGAATACCAGACTGGAATGGGGGTGCTTCGTACTCTATGTACGTATTTTAGGAATTCAACTGGTGGTGCTAACCCATACGAATCGAAATAAACAATTCCACGTGGATATATCGCGTAAGCAACCCAATGAGTTCCTGGACCATCGCTGTTATCGAGATTAGTAATTCCAGTTTCTGGATTATTCGGTTATCTCGGTAACTGATCTCTCATAAAAACACTTCTGAAATTTTTTACATTTAATTGTTTAGCGGCATCGAGTAAATCAAAATTTGACATCGGCGAAACACTCTGTGTTTTCAATGGCGTTTGGGTTACCATGAGGGCGGAGTTCCTGGAAATCTTAGACCCGCTCCCTTTTTTTATGTCCCCGCCCAGTTGCTTTCTTTACTGCCATTCCAGCAGCTGTTCAACAGCACCTAACGCAGCTGCTTTTGCGACAGCTGGTGCAGCAGCAGCTATCATCGCTGGTATTGCTGCGAGGAGTGGAAATATACCACAGATTTTAATCATATTTTTGATGGCACTTGGAGAAAGATCAAGTTGAACACAGGTGCTTATTTGCTTCGCTTTATTGAAATGTTTCAGTTGAGTTTTAGTCAACGATAACTTGCTTGGGCCGCCACTAGCAATTTGATCCCGCGCAAGTGTTATCGTTGTCCCGGTTGCCCTCGCGTTTTTTGATTTTAGTTTTTTCGCCTGACCAGGAGTCAGAGTGACATTAACATAATTGTATGACATTTTTATAATTAATGCGGTTGGTCTAATTGTCTACATGTTTTCCATTGGTGCATCAATAACTCTCATTAGCCCACCAACACCCTCAAGTAGCATTGCCTCGTCTCTGAGTATAACAGCAATTGCTCTGTAATCAGCTATAGTTCATCTTGCCACATTAGCTCGAAAGTGTACATCAACGACAGATTGTCTAGTTAAATCAAGATGCTCTAGTGAAAAGTAATAGATTGGATAATATGTCATAAAATCCAATTGTGATATTTCCAAGCCAGTATCGATATTTATATCACACGCTAGATATTTCGTCAAACGATGATATACACGTGCAGCATGATTATCAGTAAAATTTAACAGTATATTCTCAGATGGTTCTTGATGTCCGTTTATTTTTAAGGAAACTTCAGAAACACAGAGTTTGTCAAATATCATGTGACTATGTGTTTGTGAGCTTATACGTGTAACATCTTCAAGAGCAATGAAAATATGTCGCGGTGCAGAAACCCCCTGCTGTGATGCTATATACCATGTAAATAAACCATTACTATTACTTTGGGTATTCTCTGTGGTTACTGTAAGCTATGATACCAACAATTTACCACGTTGATCCATAAAAGAAAGTAGTCGCTGCTCTTCAGCGAATGCCGGAGTCATTACCGGCATCCACAACGAAAGTTTTGTCAGCACTACTTGACCAGCGTCACCTATGGGTCTCCATAAAGCATCATTATCATCAGATTTTCTAAAAAGAGCAACCGTATGTTTTGCTCCAAAAATTACTTTTCTAACCTCTCTACAAAATCCAAATATATGCGACAGCGGAATTACACAAGAAAAATGTCTACGATTACCACCCAACATTAATTTACGCGTTGTAAATCCTAAATTAAATTCTGTATTAGCACCATGAACCACCAGCCAGACATCAGAGTCAGCGTTGTTGGCATTATTTCTTGGTCGACTAATATTGTACTGATTATCGTTAGGAAAATTAGAAGAGTCCTTAGCAAACATCATTGATGGACCAGCTGATTTTGTATAATCATCGGAATATCTTGCCAAACATATTATTGTTGTAGCCACATCAACAGTGTTCTAAAAATGACTCAATTTTGCTTCCGTCAATGAGATGCGCAGCGCTTTCAAACAAAGCCATAATTCCGTTATTGACAAAACCGACTTTAAAACCATCTCCTTATGCTCTATCATCTGTTTTTATAATTTCACCTGCTACTTCAATAAATGATTCAGCGGGTTAGAAATATCTACCTGTATCTTGAACTTGTAATTCAATTCGTCCTCGTTAATTTGGACGTCGTGCGTCATAAGAATAATACTGCAAATCACGCACTGCTTCATTTTTAAGAACCGGTTCCTCTATGTCAAACGCTGTGTCAGATTCACATTTAAACATTTTATTATAATGTATTATCGTCTAAAAAGAAGACCACTTCCCGACACCAGGCTTGTATTTATTTGTTCAGCCCCTTGATTTATCGACGCTGCTAGTTTTTGATTTGCAGCTTGATTTATTACTTTATTGACATTTGCGGGCATAACTTCAGTACTGGGTAATTTCACTGGTGGTGGTGGTTTACGTGTTAATGGTGCAAGTCTGTCCTTGATTGCCATGAATGCTTTACTGGCAACGTTACCAATAGCAGCTTGAGGTTTATCACGAATAATATCCATTTCTTTCATCGATAATTGTTTTGCAATTGGCATTTCTTTAGGGGCCATACTCGTGAATAAACCCCGAACAACATCACCGAATCCATTTCCGTAAGTCATCCTGTATACTGGTAATCGCGAATTTACCACCCTATGAGAATTGTGTACGATCATTTTTATTTAATTATTCATTTATCCAACAATTAGTCACTGTGATAGTCATCAACGATTTCATCAATAAGTTCTCGGTAAACATTAATGTCCATGATACCGCCTTGAAATAATCGTCGACAGATATCATCTGCTTAATTAATTATTTATGGTGAGTTATTCCCAGCTCGTTTTCCCCCTATGAGAACTTCTAACCGTGACACGTCATTGAGGATATTATCAGGACAAGCAAAATTATTTCCTCCTGATGTAGTCAGGAAACCACTTCCTACAGCACTCGGAGGATCATCATCATCCTTTCCTGGCAACATCTGTTCCCTGTCTCTTTTAAACTTCTCAATTGGCTCCCTCAATTTAATACGTTGTCGGGTATATAATCGCTGCAGGGGTGAAGGTTTTTGCAGCGGTGAAGAAGATGGTTGTTCTATCTGTTGCAGAGATGGAGAAGTTGATATGAAGGTTCCTGCTGGGAGAGTTGTTGTTGTTCTATTTGTTTCACACTATAAAGTCTCTGTATTTCTTCAAAAAGACCTCTGTATTCTAAATCGTCATCTCTGGCTTGTTTTTTGTTTTATATATACGATATATCCATTTAATAAGATTATCATCATTTACTCTTTCAAAACCGGGTTTTAAGATACTAGATTTATTAAATATACTAATTAATATTTTTTTCAGGCAATTTTTCTCTTTTAGTATTTCTAATATCCTCGACAAAAACCTCCTTAAATCTTGCAATCAGTCCAGTATTTGTTTCTATTGGTTTAGATGCAAGTTCTTTTTTCACGTCGGCAAATTCAGTACGAATTTTACCAATACCTTCAAGTACTTCTTCGCCGACGGGTGGAGGTTGAGCTGCAGCTATATCAGTTGGAAGTTCTCGTAAAATCGTTTTCGTTTTTTTAGTTCTCGCTGCTATTTTTCCAGTCTGCGAAGTGGTTTGTTTTAATACTGGAAGAATACCCTTCTTCCTCTCCTCATCCTTAATATCTCCCCATATAGCTCTTTCAGTAGTCCCTGAAACTTTTTAAGTAGCTGTTGTTACGGGTTTAGATAACTGTTCTGTACCCGTAGCAAATTCAACTTGTGCTTGCTGACGTTCTTGAAGTTTTTGTCTTACAGAATCACGAACAGGAATAAATTTTTTGATTGCTTCTAGTCGATCTCGAGCTAGTCTAGCGGAATGTGCTTCGATATTTGCCATTATTGATAACGCGACGATTTAATTCATAGCAGCAGAGAGGGCGCTGTCTCCAAATTGGCACCGGCACAATCGCGTATTTTCCTTCGATGTATCGCTGGTAATCACGATAGACAGTAAGTTAAGTTGGAGTCTATTAAGTTCGTTGAACAACACCGTCTCAACGCGGATACTTAGAAATATCGCGATTTTTTTGCTATTCTCCAGGAAGGCGTATTTTGCAAAAATACGGGTGAACTATTTAGAGGCTGTTCGCCCTTTCTGCTGCTACATTTGCTAATTTATTTTTACGTTACATCATGAATGGGTGACAATTATAAATCATGCAGGTTTCGATTTCTGAACCGCTACGATGGTCTAATTGGTTAGTGCGTCCGCCTCAGATCAGTTAGGTCGGAGGTTCAAACCCCTGCCGCTTATACCAATTACTACTTATGCGAAATGCATGAATACAGTTACATCACTGCGATACGTGAATGAATATATTCTACTACTAATGAACATTTATAAACTGCTACCAAATAAGTTGCAACATTTATGGATCGCCTTAATTAAGGTGCAATTTGACAAGAAGCGTCAGGACAAAACCTGATGTATATTGATACAGTACTCTTATCTTCAATTGCACAATTTTGCAGGTGTGGCAATTTTCCAACATAAACATAGATAAGGTTCATAAAGGATACAAAATATGCCAAAATAAGTAGCCTAAACATTCTTACACCCAACAATCAGAGTTATTTTATATTGGTCTATTCTCTTCGGAGTATGTCATATAGCCAATAAATATTTTTGTAACTAAATAGGTGCCGCATGTTTTAAAGCACTATTATTTCTGTTTAATTGCACATCTACTAGCTGACTCTTGCCATCAAATGTTAAGGCCAAGCATTATTTTAACACAATACGTTACATAAATAGGTCTATGTTGCATTTTAATAACATAATATAATTGCACATTCATAAACTGTTACCAAATAAGTTACAACACATATATACGAAATGAGCTGACACACACATGCACATACAAACAGAAAGGCGCACAAAATCAAGTCAACGCAATCTCGAAATTTCGTACCCCCTCCCCGTAACTTATAACATACATACATACATACATACATACATACATACATACATATGGACGTACGTACATACATACATGCATGCATGCATGGATGCATGCATACATACATACATACATACATACATACATACATACATACAAGAGTACTTTAGTGCCAGCTGTGCTACCTTAATCATGTGAACGTTTTGAACAATGGTTACAATTTATATTCTGTTACGATTCATTTCATACCTCTGTCAACTCTGCATCATTGTTCAATCATTTGATCACTTGGAATATTTCGTTTTCTTTCATCTTCGATTACATTATTGCATAAAATGCAATAACTCCATTTACGTTAGTACAGTTATAATTAATCTACCAA